>JAQGBY010007166.1:0-12102 GCA_034698785.1 Mycogona germanica | reverse complement strand
TCTTAGGTGGTGTGCCACCTCTCTGACAGGTGGCCTGCAGAGGGGGTGGTCCAAGAAGGCCTTCACTGTGCATCTGTGTAGGTGCTTAGGTGGTGCTCCACCTCTGCCACTCATTCACGCAATTGCTTGTGATGCAAAATATGGTGCATTTATGCTCAGTCGACCATTTAACGGATGCGTTCATTCGCGATGAGTCAAACACTTATTTTCATTGTCAGCATTGCCGTGCTTGTCTTCACATTAGCAACAGCTTCACACAGATACAATCGTGAGTCATCCGCACGATTGTTTGACAACTAAACATAAACGACAATACATCCATCCCTACAGCGACTCGATATGCTGCCACGTTTGCTATGTTGCCGCCCTCATGCAAATTGTCACTAAATGAGAATAGAACTAGTCGGATCGGATTGCTTTCATGGTCGTTAGGCAGTGAAAGTCATCAGAGAACAACCCAGAGATCTGTCATCAAATGAGTTTAGGGTGATGATACTTGATACACTACTAAAAACAATATATCAATTTCGTGCTAGTTTCAGGTCTTTTGAGTGTTGAAATGCCACAAGACATTCTTTTTAATAAAAATATTTTATATTGTTTAGCTGAGTGTTCTATAAGGTACCAGAGATCTCTGCTGCAATTAAATGTCGTGTATTGTCTGTTCATTATGCCTATTAAACATAGTCCATGTCCCAATTTGTACATTGTAATGTTTTGGAATGAAATAAACTAAACGGATTATGGCATTTTGTAATTTTGTAATTTCTCTTATGCTTTCATATTCTTTCGTACCTTTATTCGTACCTTTAACTACTTTTCGACATATTCACCATGGAAATTAAGGCATGCCATATCTTGGTACTAATTGAGAGATACCCCTTTCATAGAATTTGGCCGCCTGCGACCTGAACCAGTTCTGGACGTTTGTTTACCTTGATCTCGTCATCGGTGCAAAGTGTTGCCCAGCAAGAAATTTCTTAAGATAAGAACGCGAAGAGTGATAGTATGGTGCGAAAGTGGGTTAGGATGTTTAACGAAAAAAGGGAAAATGTCCACGGCTAGGAGCTCAGTGGACGCTCGTCGTTGACCACCGACGACTTATTCGTTCGAATAGACGATTCAAGATTTCTGATTTGTCATCCGACTTCCATTTCTTTTCTCATCTCAAGAAATGTCTTGCCAGAAAGCACTTTGCAAGTGTTTGCAAAGTTGTTTCAAAAACAGTTTTAATTAAAAATCAATCGGCCGATGGGGTGTGGGTATGATTAAATGAATTAACCAGTTAAAGGTTTAAACGACAATTTGGTACTGGTATTCAAACACCGATAGCCAAACATTTCGAGCATTCATTGTGATTACAATTCGTATTTTATAATGTTACACTGTCTCCGGATTTTCTTTTGTGACGTTAATTGAAATAGGCACTGCTGGTTTCTCATTTCGCCGCAAGGTGACGCTCATAAACGCAATCGCACACCCAATAGCGAGAAAATGATACGTCACGGAAGACGAGCGTCTAAATGCAATACGATCTTTTAATTATCCACTTGATACCGGAATATTAAATTCTCACGTTAAGTTTCCAAACAAGCAAGTCTTTCGTCATCAGCATTTCATGTCACAAACTCATAACTTCGGCTCTGAGATAGGACAATGAAACTGTTACTGCTAATCCCGATTTTCGTGACCGCCCTGCCTTTCGATGTCAGTTACAAAGTGAGTAAAACTTTCATATCAATATTGGTTAAATTAAAATTGTGTTTAAAAATATATTGTGTTCGAATTTCTGAAATACACTTTGGCATATACAGAGTATATTTAAAACAATGGCGCATACAAATGTTTTTAAAATGATGGTCTTATCTTTGCAGTTGTGTGTTTATACTAGGGCTTATAATTGTCCAGATTAATAATTTATAATTTAAATTATAATTTAATTTTAAATTAATTACATTTAATTTTTTGCGAAAAAATTAATTTATTATTGATTATAGAATTAATTATTAGAATAAAATTATAGAATTAATAAAAAATAAATTTAATTAAAAAAATTAGTTGGTTTAATTAAATTAATTAATTAAACCAACATTTGTTTGAATTTTTGAGAATTAAATTTAAAGTTAAATTATAATTTAAATTAATCTGGACAATTATAAGTCCTAGTATAGATAAACACGCAACTGCAAAGATAAGATCATCATTTTTAAAAGTAAAGACGGCATGTAAAACATTTATTTGTTAGATTACCAACGAATTAGAAAAGAATGACACGGCTCAAGTCATCATAATAAGGACTGGGAGAGCTGACGAAGAGGAAGGCGATGACGGGAATGAAGAGTTAGACGACGACTTGCCGGACGTCATAACGGACAACCAGAAGGACGTCAATTTGCCTGACGTTTTAACGGACGATCAGCCAGGTGACAAGGCGAGCATGACAGACGACGTCACTAATGACGTAGCTGATGACGTGATTGATGAGGAAGCCTCAGATGATGACATTGGTGTCTCAGAACCTGCTGGCCACAATTGAACCAATCATTGAATATAATAATGTCGCATCTGTTCAAATACCTACAATTACGATTTAAGGTCGTTGACGACAATGATTTTTCTGTTTCCCATCAACTGTAGTCAACCACACCCAAAGGCGTTTTGTACTCCTTATGGTGCTTAGGCACTATGCGAGGGGAACGACCAGTAAGTACTTCGGGTTCGAAATTTTCGAGAGCCCGCGCCGGGAATCGAACCCGGGACCGCCGAGCCACAGTCAGTCGCTGAACCAACTGGGCTACGACGAGTCGTGGTCACAATACAGATTTCACAAATATTTTACAAGGCGATTTTAAATTGTTGTGTCAAGTTGCAATTTCTCAAATGTGACATTTTCATCATTTTATTTCAGGAAATTAATTGGTTTTCCAAGTAACAAAGTAGCTTTAAACTGACATCAAAATATTGTGTTCTGCACTGCTAACCCCCACCAATGTTACTCTACATTTTAATATCTGTCAAATTTCAAGCATTTAATAAAAGTGTAAAAGGGTGAGAGAGTCTTTGAAACAGTTAGATTTTTTATATTTATATCCTATATTATAAAACTAAGAATCGGATTTTGGTGTTCGGAGCTAAATTTCAGAACGGTTCAATGAAATATCATAAAAATGAACATACCGTAAGTACACCATCATAATTTGCTAACGACGGAGCGACTGATCTCAATTTTCAATAAAACATAATAAAAATAGCTTTACAAAATTTTGGTTTTTGTAACGTTTCCCTTTGGCTTCAAACTTTAAAAAATGGCGTCTCCACATCAAAAGAATGACGTCGTTGATTTCACGAGACAACAAAGTTATCACTTAACAGTTATTGGAACATTATCGGAATAATATTTTCAATATAAAAATAAAATAAAATAACAATATAAAAAACATAAAATAATCAAATAGATATTTTTTAAAACGATTCTTTTTCGATTTTATATTTCAATTGTCAAAAGTTTGGAAATCATAATTCTTCAAATATAAAAATAACATGTTGAGGCACCACTGCATGACGTTATTGCAGAGTATAGCACGTGAAAAATCAGTTACTTCACATATAACGTTTGCGTTTATCGCGTGTCATCGATCAAACGTAAAATAGCCGGTAAATTTAAACAATTAATTTTTTATTTCATCGGTGGTTACTGTAAAACCAGGCAAAGCCGGGTACCCCTCTTGTATGGTCATAACATTAAAACACATTTTTAAATGCATCTTGAACTTCAAGGCGCATCTCGCGTCTTGAACTGAAAATTATAGGAGCCAAATTGTTTTCCCTGCAAGAAATAATTTGTTTTTAAAATTCAATGTAGTGTAATAACACTACAGGATTTTTGGTACCCCTATTGGTGCTTAGGCACCATGTGAGGGGCACATCAATTGAAAATGCTAGATTAAAAAAAAATCAGAACCTTTAGCAGATACATTTTCGAAACTATGATAATGGCAGCGTCGGTGTAACGACTAAGTGCCTAACTCTTTAACAAGCAAGTTATCAAGCCATTGGGTGCTAAAAACGTCTGGTGCATTGTCCGCAATGTACGTACGGCCTGCCAACCTCAGCCAATGGGTCGGTTAACACGGTAGGCGCAAAACCCATGCAAACGCAAATGTGTTTGCATGCAGCCAAAATTTTGTAACATGTGTTGAATGTTTGAGGAAATTTTGACGTCGTGTCTAAAGACTCCACCTCCTTTGTAGTCAGGCTGCACATTATCACGACTAAACATAATCAATCAGTGCTGTGGGAGATTAAATCATGATTAATAGTAGTGGGAATATCTAATTAATCACACTGTCACTGACTAGAACACAATGAAAGATTTATGTGTGACAAAATATCAAAGGAACTGAGATGTGAGATCAAATCAGAAATCTCATAATTCAAACAGACCCTTGATTATGTTCAGCTCATCTGCAGACATTACTGTCAAATACAAAATGGTACGACCCGTCGTAGGGCAGTTGGTTAAGCGACGGACTGTGGTTCGGCGGTCCCGGGTTCGATTCCCGGCGCGGGCTCTCGATTATTCGATCCCGGGGTACTGGTGAAAATGTGCCTCTCGCTTAGTGCCTAAGCACTGAGAGGGGTACAGAATTTTCCTGTTGTGACCCGTCATTTCAGTGAATTATTAATAATAATAATAAATAATAAAAAATGTACTTTATAAAGCAGTATTTTCTCTAGTATTCGGAATTCGAGTATTTTGGTATCATGAAAGTAATGGAATTATAAAGATTATTTTTAAGAGTAACAATAGATAACAAAGACAATTGAATTTCCGTTAACAAACCAATAATCAATATATCGAATACAGATGAAATAAATAAATTCCGTTAACAAAATTTAAATATCCATGAATGTAATAAAAAAAAATTCTTAAAATACAATTTGTATTTTTTTTAATTTCCCATCACTGCAGTCTTCACTACAGGCATTTCTGTGCCCCTCTTGATTCTTAGGCACCATACGAGGGGCATTTTCACCATTACCCCGGGATCGAAATACAGAATTGAGAAGCCACGCCGGGAACCGAACCCGTTTCATTCGATGCAAAAGATTTTATTCATCTTTTTATCATTAAACAATTGAACCATGAGATAGATTGATAGTTAAATAATTCAAGTAAATTCAGTAACATTTAATTTTAGATGCCACATGCCTTTCACTGATCCGTTGAAAACTTCAAACACGCTCGATTCACAAGAAAAGTTGAGAAGATCTACGTTTCTAATTAAATATTCTGCATTAACAAAACACGTTTTACTAGGGAAATTCCCACAGTTCCGCTCCAACTGTCATTAATATTGCCAAAGTGTGGCTAATTCAACATAGTGCCACTCATTCAGAAGGACCAGGCACATAAGTGTTTGCATAACAAATACGTCAGAAATGTTTTTCCCCGCGTGGATCACGTCTCACTTGTAGTAGTCACGCCATTCTTTAGGTGTTCAGTTTTTCTATGACGTGATGATCGCATATAAAGTGCGAGGGATGCGCCACGTAATTCTGCATCTTTAAAATTATCAAACAGTAACTGTCGGCTGAAGAACTGAGAGCGATCCGACAATGAAGTATTTATTTTTCGCCGCCATTTTGTTGGCAGTCGTGCACTCTTCCATGAATTTCAAGGTAAGAATGAGACATTAGTTAATTCGCAGATATATTATTTTTTTATAGCCAGTACTTACATTTGTGGGGTGACAGCCGTTTGCATTTTTGCCGTTGATTGCCGTTTGCAAACGAGAAAATAGATTAATCACGAGTCCTCTTAGGCAAGCTAATTTTGCACTTCAGATGATTGGTATTTATTTATGTATTCCAAATTAAACTGTATCATCCATTAGTCAATCAGACATAGCCGTCGTTTTTGGTCCAATTTTCTAAATTTAAATCCCATATCATAAAACTAAGGATTGTTCGGAGACTAACTCTCGAATGGCTCAATGAAATTGCATAAAATTTAACATATTGTTAGTACACCATCATAATTCGCTAGCGACGAAATTTCAGATCTCGATTTTCAATATAACATAATAAAACATCCGTTACCAAATTTTGGATAATCTTCAACTTCAAATCAGATCAGCTTCAAACTTAAAAAAATGGCGTCTCCACGTCGATTTCACGAGAAAATCAAACAAACCAGATAACAGTTCCAACCAAGCACACCATACCACATACTTTTACCGGAATAATATTTTCAATATAAATTTAAAAACCATAAAATAATCAAATAGATATTTACAAATTAATCTTTTTCAATTTAACTTAGAAGATAATTTTTATTTTATATATTTGTTTTCTGTGGTATGCGGTTATATTTTAAGGTGCTGCCTGTAATCTACTATGGTACATCATTTTAATTTTTTTTTAACAAGTAGCTCGTCTTCGCAATAATATCCGATATTACATATTAAAGCAGTATTTTCACACTCATCTGTGACAAATTCAAACTGAAATCTTATATAATATATAAGGGGGTTGTGCCCGGGACAGCGCCGGACGAAAAAGACTTTTCTTTTCGTCCGGCAAAGAATTCACACTTAACAAGTCTTCCCACATCCTCATCTCCCGAGGAAATTTCTCTTGAAAAAAACTTCTAAGTGAAATTTATTTCAATTATCGTCATCGTCCTTTATCGCCTGTTGCAGTAGTTCTCAGCTAGTTTATCCTTCAAATAATAGAGTGTTTTCTATTATTTTATTTGAAAGTTTCGCGCCGACTCTGTTCGTCTATTTTCGTCCGGGGCTGTCCCGGGCACAACCCACTTATTATATTATATATTCAAGACGATCCTTCCTCATTTATTTGAAATCTTATGTATGTCTATGCGTAAGATTTCTGCTTCATTTCTTTTGTGCATCAATCACCGTTGCCATCATGCTATTTGGAACTATATTGCGATGTTTGATTTTATTACCAGATATTTGATAAGAGAAATGAAGGAGATGAAGTGATGACAAAGTCAGACACTACTACAGAAAATAACGTTCCTGCGGGCAATGATGTCACCACAAAGAGTAGCATCTCTGCTGGCAACGATGAAAATGATGTCACCCCAAAGAGTAGCGTCTCTACTGGCAATGATGAAAATGATGTCACCCCAAAGAGTAGCGTCTCTACTGGCAACGATGAAAATGATGTCACCCCAAAGAGTAGCGTCTCTGCTGGCAACAATGGAAATGATGCCACCCCAGAGAGTGGTGTCTCTACTGGCAACGATGAAAATGATGTCACCCCAAAGAGTAGCATCTCTACTGGCAACGATGAAAATGATGTCACTCCAAAGAGTAGCGTCTCTACTGGCAATGATGAAAATGATGTCACCCCAAAGAGTAGTGTCTCTACTGGCAACGATGAAAATGATGTCACCCCAAAGAGTAGCGTCTCTACTGGCAATGATGAAAATGATGTCACCCCAAAGAGTAGCGTCTCTACTGGCAACGATGAAAATGATGTCACCCCAAAGAGTAGCGTCTCTGCTGGCAACAATGGAAATGATGCCACCCCAGAGAGTGGTGTCTCTACTGGCAACGATGAAAATGATGTCACCCCAAAGAGTAGCATCTCTACTGGCAACGATGAAAATGATGTCACTCCAAAGAGTAGCGTCTCTACTGGCAACGATGAAAATGATGTCACCCCAAAGAGTAGCGTCTCTTCTAGCAACGATGAAAATGATGTCACCCCAAAGAGTAGTGTCTCTGCTGGCAACAATGGAAATGATGCCACCCCAGAGAGTGGCGTCTCTACTGGCAACGATGAAAATGATGCCACCCCAGAGAGTGGCGTCTCTGCTGGCAATGATGGAGATGATGCCACCCCAGAGAGTGAAGTCTCTGCTGGCAACGATGGAGATGATGCCACCCCAGAGAGTGGCGTCTCTGCTGGAAACGATGGAGATGATGCCACCCCAGAGAGTGGCGTATCTGCTGACAATGAGGAAGATGATACCACCCCAGAAAGTAACGTCTCAGCTGACAATGATGTCACAGCAGCCAATAATCCCAGCTCTACTGACAATGACATGACCCCTGAAGGCAAAGGTGACGTAACGACTGCACCAGAAAACAATGAAATGTTCAACTCTGCAATTGCCAAATTCTTTGAATTGTTCAATGGTTTTGATTAAATGTTTGTGGAGGGTGAAAATGTTGGAGACAGTCGATATCAGGTCATAGGCGAAACTGATGGATTATCTGGTTGATGAATGTAACATTCAATAGCTCCGACATTTTATCTTACCTGACCAAATACCTTTTTTCATTGTTACACAGAAGAAATGATGCAATATTCGACTACCTTTACTGAATCATTGATTCAGGTAAAATTGAGTCAAGGTTGAAATAAAGTTATTCTAATTCATTGTTGCAATGGCTGACTACTTCATTATTTATTTTGTGCAATTGTAGTATGCTGACTGTTCAGGAAATTATTTACCCTTGATGGGTGCCTCACCATTGTGTGAGGGTCATATTCCCACCGGTACCCAGTAATCGCATAAACGAAAGCCTCTTTTCATTCAATTTTATTTGTAACACTAGTGACACTTTCTAGTGACTATGGTGGTAATTTTGAATTCAGGAATTTTCTTTAGAAATATTTTGGCACTGAAATGTTTCGTTCTGCGCAAAACAAAAATCGCACTTCACTTATTTCTATAGAGTTAACGACACTTTGTATTTGAACAGTGTGGTGAACTGCGTTTTTCAATATATCTGTATTTTATTAGAACTTCTTAAATAGTTTATCGATTTGTTAAATATTTCATTTACAAAGAGAGAAATAATTACAAACACTTATTTAGCCATTTCGTTTATATAATAAAACATAAAGCCAGATAGTTTAGAGGCAAGATCCAAAAGGTACAGGAATAAAACGACGAAAGGAATGATATCTGTAAGAACCTCGATGGCTGACCACGCTATTTCGCCCACAAATACAATAGATAATGAAGAAATAAAAGCAACTAATATTATACTTTGCCCATATCCATCGCACTCATGTCCGCTTGTGCCTGATTGATGATGCCATGTTTGCCTGGTGTCCAAAGAATGAAACAATCCCCCAAATTTTCCCTCTTCCGCCACAGAATACAGAGTACGTTTAACTTCTGTCGTGCTTCGTACGATACGACTCGTCGTAGCCCAATTGGTTTAGCTCGGCGTACGTCCCGGGTTCGATTCCCAGCGTGGGCTCTGGGCAGGGTAATGGTCGTTCCCCTCGCATAGTGCCTAAGCACCATGCCATGTACGTAATGCCTGTAGTGCGGTTGACTACAGTAATTAGAAACAAAAAAAAAAATTCGAAACTCGTCCCGTCCATAGGACCGGTGATATTCTTACTTAATAAATTTATATCTCATCAACTCAGCAACATGCATACTTGCAATAAGTTACGCTGGCCTTAGAATTTGCGGCACTACATCGAATATAAAATTCGATTCACAGGTATTAAAGATCTATATTGGATTACTATTAGATTTTCACTAAAATTACTATTGGTGGAGATAAGATACAAGGTGGCCAAAAAATCGTATCAATAGAAATTTGATCATAAAATTGAAAATCTTTAATTTATTTTATTAAACTTTGATGCACATGTTGGTCTTTGCTTTCTTTATTGATTGGCTTTGAGCACGTGTAACTCTGTGACTATCATCTATGCTGACAGAGAATGCTGGGCATAGGTTTGTCCAAAGTGTTTTGAAGGGGTGTCCAAGTAACGTTAAGTCAATGGGCTACTTTTCTTTAGTCAGACCTTTACTTGAATACTGTAGATCCGTTTGGGGATCCTCACCAGGTCGGGCTCATAAGTGATATTGAAATGGTCCAAAGAAGGGCTGCTAGATTTTTTAGCGGCAGATTTGGTCGAGAGAATAGTGTGACGGACATGTTGCCAATATTGGAATGGGAATCGTTGGAGGATCATAGAAAAGCGACCAATATTGGGCTTCTGGCTCGTATTCTGAACGGAGATTGTAATGTGAAAATTGGGGAAATTGTGAGACAGGCTTCTACACCTAATAGAAGCCTGTGCAGCTCCTGAACCATTCTAATATGCCCCGCTCTTCTACACCTATTTCCCCAGAGTGTGTCGACAGTGGAATAGCCTAAATGAGTCTCAAGTCAAGAGCCTGTTAGGATAGGACAACTACACCTTTGTCCTTAACTGATCGTTCGACCCCCGCCATTGGCCCAATCCGGGTACATATTGTAATTGTAATTAACTGAGAATTGCATGCACGGAGACGATTTCGCCATAGAGAGATCGGTTCACTCGTAGCACAAGTGAGCTTATGTGCCATCTTGTTACTTTAGGCAGATTATTAGCTTTCTGCTTCTTCAATCATTTCTGTTTCAGGTCATTTTTAATTATGTTTTGGATCATGAACAATAAAATAAAAAAATTCTTTGCAATGTCTGCTATGTCAAATAAAATTGTGGCTGATGTTGGCTTAGCACCAATTGTGCAACGTCTCAAATGTTCTTAACATTGTGCGCAGTTTTCGGTCATGCGCTTTCATGGAGGCGATCAGCACATTCACATTTATCAATTTTGCACTGAACCACCTTCAAGCCACCTAGCGCATCTGGAAATTGTTTTATAAATTGCCTGACACTGAAACCTTTCGTTTTACGTAAAAACCAAATCGCGTTTCGCTCTTGTATTGCGAGTGCCATTGTGAACCTCAAGAATTCTAATGATCTGTTTTGACTTGATGACGTCACGGAGTAGTACGAGCGCGAGGCCAATTAAAAAGAAAGTAAAGACCAGCATGTGTGCCCAAGTTTAATGGAATAAATTAAAGATTTGCAATTTTCTGGCCACATTTCTATCGAAACGTTTTTTTGGGCCACCCTGTACTGCCACATTTAATAAATTCGATCATGTGTGTGTAAACCACTATGAATTATTGTTAATAATACTTATTGTGCACTATCTTCTTGATAAACGCGTTTCAAGAACAATGAAAATTCAATTATTTTTAAAGTGACATACCAGCATTTCTGCCTCATAAACTCACTGCACATCCATGTACCCAGTTTGGGCACCAACCAACAACCCTTTCTTTGGCCCAGAAATCTAATTTCTATGTTCCTATGAATAAAATATACGAACCAAGAAGTAGTGCAATAACTAAGTTCTAAATTCGTTGCAACGCTATAACAAATAACTTTTAGTTCTATTGAATCGATGAGACAACCCTTGTATGGGTTTTGCAACTTGGGGAACCAGGAACACTGACATTTGACATGTATTCGGAGAACTACTGACATCTGGATGTGGCAGATGCAAAATGATTGCAATATCGCGTTTTCGATTCTGTCTTGGGTATTACAATATGAATATGATTTGTACGATATGTTCATGACTTTGTATCATGAATTTGTTCTCACTTATATTTACTATTGGGATTTTACTTGGCAACTCCCGCAGTTCCGCTAGCTGTCGTTAAATCTTCAGCATGCAAAGCGTGACTAATAAATCATAGTGTCATTCGTTCAGAAGGACTAAACTCATATTTGTGTATAACAAATACGACACAAATTTTCTCTCGTGTCGAGCTGTTGGAAGCACAGGATTGCATCTCACCTCCAATCGTCACGCAATTCTCTTCATCCATTTTATTTTTAGTGAACTAGTCGCATATAAAATGCGAGAAACTCGACGAGTAATTTTTCAACTTTTAAGTTACCTAACTGAAGGTTGGAGATTGAATATTTGAAGACGATCCGACGATGAAGACCATTCTTTTTGTCGCCATTTTGTTGGCAGTCGTGGCTTGCGCGGTCAATTTCAAGGTAGGTGTGAAGAGTATTATTAATCTATAGATAGTTCTTCAATTTTTTGCAAATTATCAGATATGAATCGGCTCAATATGGAACACTCATGGACTAAAATAAGTATTTTTCGTCCGGTGCTGTCCCGGAGACAACCCATATTTCATTATAAATTTACAAGCGGGGTTCCCGGCTTTGCCTGGGTTTACAATAACCACCAATGAAATAAAAAATTAATTGTTTAAATTTACCGGCTATTTTACGT
>JAQGBY010007165.1:0-12104 GCA_034698785.1 Mycogona germanica | reverse complement strand
GGTTGACTACAGTTGATTAAAAAAAAAAAAAAAAAAAAAAAAATATGAGATGCCATTAGACCTGTTCAGAATTGGCAAACACTGGTCAATTGATATGCAATTTAAAGTCTAGCAATAGTCTGGCACTTGTGTTTAATGCCAAATAGAAAATAAACATAATCATCATTACAGTAGTACACGCGCAATTATTTTTATGAAATGCATCTAAATTTATGACTGATATTTAATTGGACTAGTTAATTAAATCTGATTAATTTATTTGCGAGTTTTACCAAAGCAAATTAATTAATTTTGCTCACGTCAGTGAAGACAATTCAATATTTTATTGTTCAAATATTGTGGTATCATAACTGATTAAAATGAGATGATGTTTCATTCAAGTCAATTTTGAATCGTAGTTAAAATTTGTTGAACTGTTTAAATTTACGTGCAATGACATCCTATGAGCTTGACTGGGAACTTAGAAGCGTGCCGCTTTCTATGGTCCACATGATATTTATTTTTTTAAATTCACTATAGTGTAATATCACTACAGGATTTTCTGTACCCCTCTTGGTGCTTCGGCACTATGTGAGGGACACATTAACGAAGAGACCGGATAAATAGGCCATATTTTTATATACTTTTTAGTATTACATAAACCTCGTTCAACCGAAATTGTTCCAAAGTCACTTTCCACTTATCTGCGCCACAGGATAACTTGTTCTTAGTGATTTCGTGTGATGATCAACCGCACGACTTCTGCTCAAGAGGTGAATTTTTTCTCCAGTCTGCAGTATGTGCGATCAATTTATGTAATCACGGTCGAAAAATCTATAACACCTCAAATATATTTTGCGAAGAGTGATTTCGTCCCAGACGTGTTGCACTCGCACACAGTCACGTAATATTGATTTATCGAGTGACCAAGATTCACTTGTCGCTGACGATGTTGACTTGTTTGTGTTTCGTTATACGTGCGACAATATAATTACGGAGTGACGTAATACTCGGTAATCTGTTCCGCTTACATCATTCCCTGCACGCGTTCAAGATCGTTGTCGCTTCGGCCTTCAGGGTCAACCTCTTTGTCTTGAGAAATATTGCTAATACTCCAAAGGGCGAGCTGCGCTGGAACGACAGATGAGAAGGACAAGTGCCATATTTCTTTTCAATTTTGTGGCACGTAGAAGGAACATGTTAAACTAAATTAAATATTTCATCAGTCATGCGAAAATTTATTTTCAACTACAGATCTAAAATCTTAATTTCCATAATTATTGTATACTATACAGTAATTATAATTCTGCAATTAAAATAATTACATTACAACGGAATCAAAATTTTGTTACATTCAAGAGCATTTGATATACATTTTTTTAAACCAATCAACTGTAGTTAACCGCACTACATGCGTTCTGTACGGTTGACTACAGTTGATTAGTTACAACAAAAAAAATATATATACGCACTATGCGAGGGGCACGACCAGTACCCCTGAATCGAAATATTCGAGAACCCGCGCCGGGAATCGACCACGGGACCGCTGAGCCACAACTAAATAAATCTTTCGCATCGGACTTCATTAATTCTTTTCGCAGCGGACTTGATTAATTCACGAGCGATTATATCTATATAAGAATTAAATCTATATATTCGTTTTTCAAATGGCATTGTGCTTGAAACGCCAAGCACGTCCCAGAAAGTAAAGACCATCCATGCCACCCTACGTCGGTATTTGAAAAAAAAATACAATTAATTCTTTCGGACTGCATTAGCAGTTGCCAAATTGCTCTCGCTCCGATATACGAGCAAATATCCGTGCAAAACGTGCTGGTGGGCCAACTGTAAAACATGCTTGCGTAAACATAATCTGGAATATTGCACCTTGATGCGGCGCATCGAATTGCCCGGAGGCCCCCTGCCGTGCAAACAAGCGCCGTTTTAGAAGCTGGCGCGAGCCGCGACTGAATACAGTCTTCTTCTATATACGAGTGAAGTTGAGGGTTGCCGCTGACGCAACATACTTCGCGAAAGTCTCTCTCGAATAAGAGGTTAAGGCAAACGAGGCGAGATTCGAATAATCGCTTGGCAAAAATATGTGTCAGTCCCTCTCGAATATAGGCGGGGCGCGTTACCAAAGTGGGCGGGCGCGCGTGCCAATGTCGTGGCTACACACCGGCGGGGTTGATTGCGTTTGGGAGAAGTGTCCAACGTTTACACTCGGTTGGCATTTTCCAAGTGAGCTGTTTATAAAATCTCTAAACCGAACAGAACCGCTTCGTTGGAGGATCACTCGCGCAATTCTCAAAAAGTTTGAATACTAATCTCGGATGGCCCGCAAAGCTTGAAGAAATTGTACACCTCGGACTTCCAAGGACAACTGCCACATCTTGATAAGTTCAGACTGATCCCTGGATCTCCTTCAGATCCTGGTCGATCTTTAATTATGGATTGCGCTTTTCAGGAAATGTATTATTTTGTAAAAACTTCCATAAGTGCCATATGGCATCCCTCAATACCATTTTATTCAATTTAATTTTTTACATAACAATACAGTGTGTTAATAGTGCTTGAAATCGTTTTATTTGTGTTTTTGCATATATGCTTTGGCTTTGGGGCCCATCAACGTTGTCGCCACTAAAGTACCCCTGATTCATTCATCTGTGGCCAATTGGTAATCCTCTTCACGATCTCGAATGCACTGCCCACTGCGCTACCCACTTGACCAATCCTGTACTTACCACTTCCAACGTACTTGTATAAATTTAGAAATTTTATGCGCGCTTTTTCTATATATGGAGAATAAGTCCCCCCCCCTTCCACCAAGTTTAAAACCACCCATTGTAAAAACAAATAATTCGCACCTACACCTGACCCGGCACCATCTGAAAACGCTCCCTTGCAATCAGAAGCGAACAGCAATAAACATTTGGGTGGAAACTGGCGAGCGAAAGGTGAGGTGGAGGTGAAATTCAATAGAAGTGAGCGCTATATCCATATACACACGTTCATGCAACACACGATGCCAAAAAGATCTTCCTATAAGCGATATAGCCTCCCTACTAAGTATTCAATTGCTCGTCTACACAAACTAGAAATTGTATTAGTTTGGGATCGAGCCAGTCTCATCCTCCTAAGATCCAAACCCCCCCCCCCAATACCAACCATTTATATGCCTTTCTTATCGTATTTGGTGGGTTGGTCATGTACTGTCATGACGAAAGGATATCATATTGAAATTCCTAACGAAAATAGTTCACTTCGATTAACAATATGTGAGCCAAACGTATCAAATTTTTCAAGTATTTCTGAAAGCTCGTTTCTTTTACCAACGACATACATGCAAGTAAATATGGTTTTGGTAAAGAACCTAGAAAAACATTTAGTATAAATTTAGGGCGTAGTTGCGCCCGCTAAGAAACTATTTTGTTAAAAAATAGTTTGTAGGATATTGAGATTTCCCCCCTCCCTTCTTTCACTATAGTCTTTCACTGAACTACAGAATTTTTTGTACACCTCATGGTGCTTAAGCACTATGACGAGGTGGTTACCGTGCTTGTATAGTCATACAACCAACTTTAAAAAGTGCACAAGGTTTTTAAAAAAAAATTATAACTGTTAATCTCATCTCTCAGGAGAATATATGACCACAAGTCCCATCGCCAAATCAATTGGCACATCACCATCACTAGTTGGCACTATTATAGTATGCAATCCGTTTGCTTGTCCTTTTTCCTCTTTAGACATCAATTGAAAGCCTAGTTGCATTATTTGACCACAAAAATTGTGAAACAAGAAAAATTAGGACACAATTTACCCGATAAAATATTTCACGGTATGCTCTAATGCGCGCATGCGATTGAAGATTTAAATCGAAAAGCTGGTCGTTTTTTTTAAACTCACGTACAGAGATGTATTTGCATAAGTCAATCAATTCGCTGAAGTCGCGGTTGTTGTTGGAAGAGGGAATAACTTCAAAAATAAACAAATCGCTGAAGGTCTGATTTTATAATGGCACGTATTTTTGATTTTATAATGGTATTGTATACATTTATAATGGACGACAGCACTATTGGCTTTCAATTTATGATGAATTGTGGATATTTGACATGCAATTAGCGATTGTGTATATATATGGCATATGACAATCACAGCTGGAAAAATAGAAATGAGAAAATACGATCGTGATACACAAAAGCATAATCTACTTTCCTAATCGCTCGCCTTCAGCCTCAGCGTAAATAGGGGTTCGGCCAAATACATTACAGGCGAACAGAATATCATAAAAGCTACCTAGCTATATGATTGATTGTTGTCAGACATCCAAATCTAGACAATGGCAGGGCTACTATTCATCTGTGTGTGTGTGTGGACTCACCAGCGCACAAACTGCGTAGATAAAACCAGTTTTTTTTGCCGTCGCGGCGTCGCCATAGTACCATTGTCTACTTATACTCGTACAAATTGGCAAAACACACGGTCTTGACAACATTAGCCGAAGAGTGGGATCCAAAAACGAGCACTGAAATTCCTGATGGAAAAAAGGTTTAATCGAAAAATTCAATTTAATTTAAAACTGCAAAAAACTGCTTCGATTTTCTGATGTTGCGACGCGAGCTTGGTAGGTCCAAGACACGAGAAAAACGTCAACCTAACTTTAATCGTATGTCGCATATTTGAGTCACGTAATAAACCTTTCATATTCCAATGTACGGATGTTAGCGAAGGGTCTCGTGAGGATGTTAGATGACCAGATAAGAAAAGCGTACCACCGCCACTCTTATTGACCAAAAGAGCGAATTTATGCATTGGAAACGTCGCCATTTTCGTTGGAAGATTACTATCTAATAGTCCTATTCTAATAATGGCATTCTCTTTTGGCCTTGTGTCCGAATCTCGTACGACATCTTAATTGTGCATAGTTACAGCCGTAATAACTTCCACGAAGTTATGCCATTGAGCAACAAATTTGATGTTTGACAACAATCGGATAAAC
Source organism: Mycogona germanica (assembly GCA_034698785.1). NCBI lineage: Eukaryota > Metazoa > Arthropoda > Diplopoda > Chordeumatida > Chordeumatidae > Mycogona > Mycogona germanica. The sequence goes on along the minus strand of JAQGBY010007165.1, from coordinate 7,126 downwards.
GCGCATTGTCTTTTTAAACATCAACTTGGAGTTTTTCCTTTGATTGAATAAGTATGCAACGAAACGAAACATTAAAGGCTTCGATTTTTAAAAAAATTGATTTTCTTTGAATTCACCTTGTAAACCGATCCAAGTTGCATGTCAAGGCATTTGCGTTTTGCGTGTCGTGGGTTCGATTTAAATTGAGTGGATTTAATTAAGCGTAGTCATAGTAACGTCTCCATCGATAATGTTTGCCCAACTTCAACACACGCGTCTATTACTTGTTAGGTGGTTGCATTGTGCAAGAAGCTGTTATCGCTTACTTCATAAATGTAACATGTGTTATTCGATGAACCGAGTTTCTTATTCCGAACACGTTTTTCAATATCATTAAAAACAACCGTGACTCCCTTTCTGTTGTAACTTAATTATAACGTTTCTTTATGTTGTAGATATTAGCTCATCCAGTTTTCGAAGTTGCGTGACAGTGTTGAATAACTTTTGCAACATAATGGAAGAACACGTTTGTATTGAAAGTCAAAGAGAATGCTTCAAAATGAATCCACAAATTTGATTTGACGATGACCAGATTTGAACGCAAACTTTGAAATAAAAAATCATTTCCGTTCTATGCGAGCCGCTAAATAAGGTAATACACCTGTTGCATTTGCAGGGTTGTTTGTACAAACGAAGAATTGCCCAAATTTCCCGTACAGATTTCGTCTATGACACAGTTTATCCGTATCATGTTTCTGAACATAGGATAGGAGTAGTGCAATGAAAACAAAATTCACTAACCGAACGTCATGCGTAATGCTCTCTGAAAAGCATTCTTGTGTTATGCCAATTTTGCATCACTGCATTAATTATGGATTTGGTTGACGGCTCGTGGTCTAATATATGGTTGAGGTCAGTGACCTTTCGTAGGTTTTGCTTTTAAATAGAGTTAATAATGTTTGTTTTTCATAGTACATAAATTAGGGATAACTGTGCACACCCTCCCTTGTCAGTAAAAAATAAAATAACTTCTAATTTTGGGGACATAGGAAGAGACTCCAGAATAGAAACAAGTTTCATTTCATATTACTGTTTATTTTGCCCGTAATGGGCGTGCAGCATGTGCTACAATGATTTTTCCTATTAGTCAGTTTGATTTAAACGCGGAACATTGATCTTTTCTATTACGTGCTATCAATCGTCGGCCCTGGATGTCTAAATTATTTGAATTGCTCGTAAATAGAGTTACAGTATTTTGCGAAACAATTGTTGCAAATTTTAATTTAGTTGTCAATTATTTGGTTTAATTTAAGAGCAATAAAATTCCTCATTTGCGATTTTGCGTTTTCAAATCCGTAATAACTTAACATATTGTTTAACATTTAACGACAGTAACTTTAACGTATTGTCTTACTTCCCCAATTATTGGTGAGGAGCCTTACCCACGAAATTTTAAAAAAGCATGCTGCCGTCACACCTTCTACGACAATTACGAAATTCCTCCACTTACGCATTTCCATGTTTCGCTGTCACCGAACAGATCACACGTAAGAATAGTCTCGTTGGACGAATCGGATATGACATCATCGATAGTGGTGGCCCCGGTGGTGCCACCTAAACTCAGATTGGACACCGGATCGCTGATAGTGGTGCTGCTGCTATTAGCGTAATCGCCGATGCTATAAAGTGTGCTGTTGGTCAGTAATGTTAAATTGCCGATCAGTCCTGTCTCCATGATCGATGATGGAATGGTGTCCGGGCAATATCCGCCGAAACCAGAACTTATATTGGGTGTGATGTTCACCGCGGTATGGTGGCCGCTATTCAGTGCACGCACTATCTGACGACACGAGCAATTTCACGTTGGACTTCACATCGGGAAATGATGACTTCTCCCATAAGAACACACTCCCACTTCACCGTAGGTGTTAAATCACACCCGAGATGTTTTTTTTGTGAGTTTATAGCAACGTGGCTATATAAACACAACACAACGCGAGATATGGTCTATGGCCTGGACACTTCGGTGCCGCGCGACGAAGCAGAAGAAACGGGTCAGCCTAAAACGGTTCCGGATATAAATAAAATAGACGTTTACGGGCACTTTTATTTTCCGACAGTCCCCCTCCACCGACCAGGAAAAGGCAGGAGGAGGGTCAATTTGCGTGTCTGTTCTTCTATTGCTTCGTTGATGTCGCCGCGCAGTAACAACCAAAATCCGGTTTTTAAACCGCTGTTTAAAATTCGGTCGGTGGTTATAGTGGTTATGGTGATGATTGAAGTAGTGCGAATTTGTGTGGGTGGGAGGTATATACACAACGATATAAAAACGACAATCTGTTTTTGTTTATCGTTTCAGACGCGTAAAACTGTACATGTTGACGATCTATGTATGGCTGGATGGTGTTGTCATGGGATCGAGGTTTGAACAAGCGTTCCGCGGCGGCCGAACACGCGCTCGGTGCCGGCTTCGGTGTCTGGCCGTTGCGTGCTCGTTCTTCCGTGAGCGATCCACGAACGGTGGTGGTGATTCGACGCGATGAAGTAAGTCGCTGCCGTGTTTTGAGCACGAGCGCTCGGTCCACTCTCTCGTGAGCTCTCTCTGCTTCTCAGCGCTCTCCGTCAGCTAACTCTCTTCCCTCGACTTGACGAATCAGCTGTGTGGGCTCCTCCTCACTGCCGCGCTGCTGCTGCTCTCCTCTCTACAAGCGGGTTCGGCGTGCGCTACAGGGCGACGTGTGACCGTGACGCGTGACGAGCGACGCGAACTGTTCTCCGAATCTCTGTTCCTTTCGTGTGTGTGTTTGGTATTTGTTGGAGTTGGAGTTGGAACTGTGGCCAGACACGCAGCACGAGGTCGCGGAGTTTCCGTGTTGATGGATCTGGAGGAACTTTCGCGTTTTGTACCATTGGCGAGATTGGTCCTCCGTGTCCTCTTGTGACCCTCTGTCATTTTGGATAACATTCGAGCCTAGATTTAGCCTGTGATCTAATTTTTGATAATGTTCTTGAAATGTTCAGCTGCGTTTGCGCTTTGGTTTTGTTGCCTCTTTGCGTCTTGCCTTCATCGTTGATCCTTTTACCTCGGATCTTCAAAATAAAGACTACAAATTATTATTAGTAAAATCTATTTAAAGGTATAACATATCCAACCAATGTATTTTAAAATCAAGGACACTGAATTTTATTATTAGTAGTAAATTATATTTATAAGTATCATATAACATTTCCAACCAATGTTCACTACATTGGATTTAAATATTAAGATCACTAAATTAAATTATATCTGAACATATTTGCCTATTTAAACTTTCTATCTTCTCGACCAACCCTACTCATCACCCATAGTACGTGCATTTAACTGCCTTTTAAGGCGATTTCTATCCTATTCATTTTCCCCTTCGGTTAATGTATGGTTTCGTGTATTCGAAATGGTTTCAAATTAATCCAGTTCGAACGCAATATCAAAATAGAATATAGATTTCCTTGTCCTGAGTTCGATTTTATTAATACAGATTTTCGTTTCGGTATTTGATCTCAGGAAGACTGAGATGTATGCAGCTCGCATTCTTCACGCTCAAAGCCGATTAAATTTGTAAGAAGTCCGTCTGCGCAGACGAACACACGGCTGAATGTCAACACAAGAGATTTGCATTTAACATTCGCGCGAGGTTATGCTGAGATCCGGCTGTAGAATAGAGAATGAGCATAGCGAAGCTATCAACTGTCATGAATGGACAGAAAAATTTTACCTGCTTCCAAAGAAGTAATCTTGCGTTCGATTAATCGTCGACAGTTGACAATTCGAAAGTTTGTTGAGCCTCAGTTAAAAACAAAATAATCGACTTGTTTAATGCGAGGATTTTCCGTTTTTCCCAATTACTTTCACTACAGTTTGACAGTAATTTGTGTCATGCAATTTTTTTAAATACCTTGTATTTAAAATCGTTTCGTATATTTTAAATAGATCTCAATAAATGCTTGTCTGCGTGTTTTTGATGTTGAGATTTTTAAAAGGCAATTTATACGTATAAAACTCTTGCAAGTATCTAACGCGGTATTTATCATTTTCTTTAGTTGGCCTTTCTTTCTTTAGTTGGGTCATCTATCAGAAACGTCTGAGTTAACTGATAAGAACTGAAGTGGCCGTTAAGTGGTTTTGTATGTGCAGAATTGACTTATTTCCCATTTTGAGAGACCTTCTGTTGAAGTCATTCTGCATGTGAAAAAATTGAGAAAGTAGGTTGTCTACGTCAGAACATCCTTTACACAAGACAATGGCAGCCCAGGTATCAGATGCGGCGCATGGAGGACCATCGACGTCCCATCCGTGAAGCTGCGCGAGATTCCTATTCACAGGAAAAGGTGTTTTTAGAATCTGATAACAAGGAACAGAACAACTCGTTTTGCTTTACGGATGAGATGTCGTTTATTTTGGCACCAGACAGGCGTTACTGGAGCGTCAACTGATCCCGGTTGAGCTGTACACATCGAGTCAGCAAAAAGGCAACAAATCTCTGATTTTATCGCGCGCTAAAAAAAAACAGCACGGGTTTGTCCATATTTCTTTCGGTCACGCTGACCCCCCACGCACACACATATAGCAAATGTTAAATATCGAATTGGCTATTTGCTGGCTCACCCTGTCTGCGGCTCCAAGTGAGTTATGTCGAGGATTGCTGTTACGACGTTTTCGTTCTTACGAGTGAATAGGGGTACAGGTTGTGAAAGGTCAAATGATCACACTATGATCTAGAAAAGGAACTGGTTGTCGTATATAACCTGCATATCTTGTGATGGAATCATGGTGCCAAAGAATAGGCTAATAAATAAGATAAATAGAGACCTGTGACAATTTCAATTTCCAGTTGGAACGGACGCAAATTACAGCTGAATTGTGATAGTCTCTTACCTGAAATATGATCTAACAAAACGGTGTGCCAATTGGCATTATGCTACGTGTACATCTGACGAAAAACGTTATCAGCTAATTCTGATCTCTCTTGGTGTCCTAGAGACAATTGTAAAAATGATTGAATAAGACAAACATAACTGAATGAGAAGATCTATTCTATTGTAACATTTAATTATCATCTCGTTTAATATTTTATCTTCAAGTGATACACACGTACGTACATGTATAAAATACTTGGAACGAATAAACAAAATTGTCTCGCCATTCGTGCGAACCCACAGACAACACGGATAGACGGTTCGACGTGTGTTATCACTTCTTTGGATGACGTCACTCGGGGGCCACAATCCGTAACGCCGCCGACCCCATTAGTACTCGTTAATCGCGCACAGTGCACTGTTGGATTACGAATCTGGACCAATTTCCATCTTCCTCTCACTCGACACAGATCTAACACCTCGCCCTTCCCCCCTCCCCCATCATCTCTATTCGATCGAGTTATTCCCCCTTCTAGCGACCATTGTGTTCTCGTCCACCTCTGCATCCTTTTCACCTATTCCGAACTGTAGCATAACAGGATGTGTTATCAGTAGAACATGCATTGAAAAACAGCAAAGTGCAGCCCTTCGCAAAGTGCCTAAGCACCATGAGGGGGACGTAAAGCCTGTAGTGCGGTTGACTACAGTTGATTGGAAGCAAAATAATAAAAAAAATAAAAAAAATCAGTAGATTAATCAGAATTTTTTTTATAAATAAGTGAATCAGATTTAATTTAATTTTTTTTTTGAAAATCGATGCTTCAGATAAGTCATTTGAATCGGCTCGAAAACGTCAGCGCTCAGAGATGATACTCTGCATAACCAATGCACAGTATTAGGAAATGCGATTAAGGTAAAGATGCACCAAAAATATTCATTTTTTATCGAATTGAAAAGGGAAAGTCAATACTCACACTATTTAGTATAGCGAATTAGAGTTCAACTTTTTCACCTCTTAAATTCGAGTTCAGTCAAAAAAATGTATAAGTATAACATAAAAAAATAGCGGGTTGTGCCCGGGACAGCGCCAGACCAAATTCGTTTTTCTTTTTCGAATTTATTTATGATTATGTATAAGATTTATCATTTGATTTCGTTATGTCAAAATTTTAACGATGTATATGCCAATTTTTACAGTTTTTAAAAGGTGAAATTGTATGAACAAAAAATCCAGATGTTTTACCAGAGATATGCAATAATGCAGGTACATCAGAAAGTGAATTCGGAAATCCATTGTTATCCTGATAAATCAATAGCCATGGCCACACTGATTCTGAATACCATCGCGTGCTCGTTTAACCCCCTCGGGTCGCTCGCTACCCCGGGAACGCGTGCTGTGTCGGGCACAGATAATAGAACGTTTTACACCTACTCATAAAATCTGTTTTGCTAGTGCGAGTTAACTAGCACCTAGTAACCATATCCGTCTAGCAGCGCAATTGGCGTGAAAATTATTTTGCGAGGTTTCTTAGACTTTCTCGACAAGATTTAGACCTTAGATTTATAATTTGAAGCAGAGACAACAGATAAATTAGATTCCACATGAGATCATTGGTATTTGGTAGGAGGTCAAGGTTTAGTTTTATCCATTACGGTTCGGATTGACGCGTTTTAACAAATTTGGAAACACAGACATGCCCTCACACACACACACACACACAGTCATGTTCCACGTGTGGGCTCGCAGCGAGTAATTGGATGACTGATGGTGACGTCATCGGAGGGCCCAGCAGATGACGGCGACGCCAAATCGACATCGAATTGCGCTCTCCGCCCGTCGCCCGGACTTTTATCTGGTAATCGAGGTGGATGGGGGAAAGAGAAACGTGTTCCGAGATAGGTTTGTCCGTGGCACGGCGACGATTATTAATCATGATTTCATTTGACGCGCGGAACGAATATGCGGGAGGTCCTCTCGTTCATACAATTTGTGTTCGTGAGACCAACGTTTATGTCTCGACACGTAAACGGTTGTGTTGCAGGTAGCGTGACCTACTACCCCACGTTGTCCATCCAATAAGACACTTTAAAATTACACAAAGTTTCAGAAATGTGGAATTACCTAGAGGTTTTCACTTGTACGTTTAATCGATTAAGCATGGTATTGGACGCCTCTCTTGGGGGCTGCTTGTGGGTATATATTGTAATTGTAATTGCTAATTTGCCCAATATGTGGTTCTATTTGAAAATGTAC
>JAQGBY010007164.1:0-12105 GCA_034698785.1 Mycogona germanica | reverse complement strand
CGAGAAACTCTCAAATAAAATAATAGAAAACACTATTATTCGATAAGGATAACTAACTGAGAACCATTGCAACTGACCTTTGTCCTTTGTCGTCAGTTGCAATGGTTCTCAGTTAGATTATCCTTATCGAATAATAGAGTATTTTCTATTATTTTATTTGAGAGTTTCTCGCCGACTCTGGTTGTCTTTTTTCGTCCGGTGCTGTCCCGGAGACAACCCCTTAAGAATATTTTATTTTAGTAAATATCTGTCTTTGCGAATGTGTATCCTTAATCAAGTAAATACTACGATGCACTATATGACGGTTGGGAAATGTAATGGGTTCCATCCGTATAATTGGAATAAAACTATCGGGTATCATAGAGCGCCGTGTGATCCCTGTATCATATGTTTCGCACGCGACCTTATCAACGTGTTGCTCGGTTAACTCTGACATCTGACCATAATTTTGGTGTATGTCTCCAGCTGCGTTTACCCCCATCGCCAGATAACAATGATGGCGGGACCAGGCCTATTTGGCATCGGACCATTTTTGTTCAGTAGACATACACGTACTTGTGTATTTGTTACCGCCTGAGACCACCTTCCTGTACATTCAAATTTGAATTAGAAAGCGAACTAAACTGAATGTAGCGTTTGTAGATGTCCTCGGGTGTGGTATTCCAGAAAATAATTTGGCTCGTTGCAGATATGTTAGGTCTGATTGGAGGTATTGATAAAAATTACGATACAGTAGAGACTCGATTATCCGGTCCTCAATTCGGACGTGTCCTAAAATGTGTTGATGTGACCGCTGTTGACGTGAACTCGTCACATGCTGACGAAGAATGAGCGCGGTGGGTGGGCGTCATGTGACCATCACGTGACATGAATGTACATATGTGCAACTGTGTTTTCCCTTTTCATAGAAAGTTACATAAATTTATGCAAAATGAGTGTTCTTTTATTGAACTTCGATTCTCCGGACCACTCCTGACAACACAGTTAATCCGGATAACCGATGCTCTACTGTGTATATATAATCGATAGTATTATTTGGAAAAGTTTCTATATATGAATATGGATTGGGGTTATTAAGCGACTCTCGCGGCGGCAATGTCAACCTGACAAATGACGAAATATAATTATTGAGAGTAAATTATTTCGGATACTGAAACTTTTTTAATTATTTGTTTTGTGTTTTAGTGGTGTGGGTGGAATTGTTGAAGATAAGAAATCCCCATGATGATTGCGTGTGGGTATCAGGAGGCCCTTTTACCTGTACATACCATCAAACACTTCCTCTTTTCTAATCTCATTTCCCCCTCTTTACCTTTTGATCGCCGAATCGCATTTGACGGCGGGCGTTCCGCGAGACGTTCATGCGGCAGAGGAACATGCGCTGGTCGTCGGACGGACTGGTGGCGCCCCCTCGTAGCAGCTCCGTCTGCACCGACTGGTGGTCCTGTTTGTCGATGATGTCGTACACGCTGTCGCCGTGGATTAGCAGATCCTCCTGCGTGAGTGGGGGAATCAAATGAGAGAGGAGGCGTGGTTAGAGATATTAAATGTCATTCGGCTCGACTATTCCTCTCATTGGCACGCGCCATTAAATACATGGACAGGCAATGAATGGGAGCGAGGAGAGGACGGGGTTGTTGAGCGATAAGGGTGTTGGAGGGATTGAGGGGACGGACAAAGAGTGTCCCGTTCGTCCCCTGAATGCATCAGATAAGTGAAGAGAAATGTGCCGGCAGAATCAGAATGTGGCTTATTTTATTATTATTTGTTAAGGGGTGTACCGCTTGATTTAACCGCTCAAAACCCCCCCAGGAGGCGACCTGGTAATTTTTGCCTAGCCCAGGCTTAGTATAAGCTACCCAGGTTGGGATCAGAATGTGGCTTATGGGGAAAGTATAATTCTCGCAGGTCAAGTGATGATAATTTTTTTAACGTTGCATTGATATGAATATTGATTTGCATTGATACGTTGCATTGTTGTATTGTTACATCTTCGCTAATTTTTTGTCGTCGGTGAAATTCGCATTGACAACTGACCAAGATATTAATTTCTGAAAACTCATAGAGCGAGTAGAAACTCTACTCCTCCATTCTACGTGGAGGGGAAACACGTCGACCAGACAGCCACCGGTCCACCAACGCAAACAACAACAACATGGCCACAACCAGTCCATGCACAAGTGCACTAAACCCACCCCCATCTACCCACAATCGCCCGCCCAAAATGCTGCTGAAAGAGCCGAGCTTGTCACTTTTGACAATTACAAATGATTCTCGGCAGCCGAGAGAGAGAGAGAGAGAACTCGAGTATAGGGTAGCTGCGCGACCCCCGACGGCCCTGCCACGTCGGACGGCATTTTTAATTCGACAGCCGACGTTTTTATCGTCATATATTGTTTTTACTCGTACGCTAACGTCTCCTGGTCCTCCTCCTCCTCCTCCTCCTCCTCTCCCCCACCCCTCCTGCATGCCTACTGTCCATCTTAAAAAACCTCCCCACCCCCACCCCCGCCGCACACAGGCACAATCCCCCTTACACAAGGAATTTATAATTAGCAAAAAAAGAAGTAACTACTCCGGAATTAAAAGCTTTACGTATTTTTTTTGGCGTTCCGCGCGCCATCTGGGTGCACCATCTTCTTGTACGACGTCGTTCCACGAGTGTCCTCGATGGTGGTCTTGGGCGGCATTCGAGCCACCCCCCACTAATATGGACGTTCAGTCAATGTCGGCCGTGCATTTCGACTAATATGGAATTATTCTCCCCCCCCCCCCTTCGGTTCCGATTAACAGTTCCGGGAAAGGATTTTGTTTTTTTAATGAATATACGATGTGTCACTAATTCACAGAATGTAAACTTTTTTAGACCAAGATTGACACCAAAACTAGTTCTCCGCAAGTGTCGACTTCAATTTAGGCGACAGGAGCGTTTGCAGATTGCCGAAATATTCAATAATCATCGACTTTAGACTCAATTCCCGAAAATTAAAAAAATGAGTAGCGCTGTTAGATCATTATTTCTTTTCCGGATGAAACGTGAAGACTTTCATCGAAATCCATAAAATGTAACCCGGTTCAGGTGTAAATCTCTCTGGTGTAAATAACATCTTTAAAAAATATATACGCACTACTACACTATGATCCATAAAAATAGAGCACTTTTTTTTCAAATTTCTTTTAAATCTAAGCATTTTTCACGAAGATGTTGATATTTTTGGGGTGCTTTTTTATGGATCTCAGTGAACATTCCACTCGCTTTGCGCGGGATAAAAACATGGTTGTGAGACTGTAGCACCTTTTCTAATTGGTTTCAAGGTTTTTGGGTGTATTGTCAACATTCTGCGTCCTATATTGACATTTTGAATTTTGGACTATGAATATAAATAGCTTATAAGTAACGCCATTAAACGTTCTGCGCGAAATCATTTTATTGTACATATTCTATGCATGAGCGACACCCGTTGAACTGGTTTACGTACATTTTAGTACCGCACCTGTTTGCCCGTAGAGGTCGCCCGCATTCGTTATGCATGTCGCAGTCCTGTCCACCTCCACTACCTATATTACTTTTCTACCTGAACATATGTTATAGGGTGGTATATGGGACACAATGCTGTACATATGGAGTGCTCGTTAAGTAATCCTTTGCATCAGTGGCGGAGCGCCGGAGAAAGGGAGGCATTCAGCGCATGCTCGTATAATTTTTCTGTCTATAATGAGGTAAGAAAATCAAATCTGAGATCAATGAGATCGATTTCGTAATCGTGTGAATGCTAGCTGCATTTTGTTTTGCGCTGTTTGGTACTTTTATTTTATTTTATGACATCGTGTGACTAAGTGTGGACTGGAAATTAGGACCCCTATAAAAATACGTGACCTTAAAAAAAGAAATAAGCCGCCTTAAAAATTAAAAGTAAATACGTCAACTTAGCAACAAGTAGACTGCTACTTTTCGATATAAAACTAAGACGCTAGTCTCGGCTTGAATTTAGGCGTCGTGCCTACTCCCGCAAGTCCCGAGGCGCCACTGTTACATATTTCAGTGTGGATGCGCAACTTCATGACGACATACAGCTCGAATGCCAAACTTTTCTGAAGCATTTTCACCTTCGTTAGTTGGAATTGTTTCGCTGTTGTAGCGAATCTGCAACCATGGGGCGGGGGGGGAGGAGGAGGATCGTCCCGGTGTGGGCTGAGGGACCTGTCACCGCAATCCAGCATATTTACATGCGGCCCCATTTGTTTTTTATTCTCGAAAATTGAATGGACCACATGCAGATTCCAGGACTACACCTGCATATCAGTAATCCACCACCTTATTCATTATTCTAACCCTATATTGTGTGCGTACGTACTTGCCTATACGCGTTTTCTATTGATCACATATCTTCAGTCACACCCTACCCTCCTGCATACTCTCGAGACCGGATGTCCTCCGTAAACACAATTGAATTTTGTCTTTGTAAATAAGAATTACAACCAAATCCGAACTCGGCCGGCCAATCACAACCCCCAGACCAAACGGATAAACTCAATCTCAACTATTATGGAACAATTGGTGTCTCATCATTTTGGGGGTACATGTCTCCTGAAGAATTTTCGTGGTCCGTTGAAACGTGGGTCTCAGGTAGACGTAGATTGCCCCTCTCTCTCTATTTCTCTCCCACCACCCTCCTGGGCCTCCATACTGGTGTGTTGTTTCGCCCCCGCGTCCCGGCCCCTCGACGGTTAGACGTTCTATAACTATAAACGATGGTGTGGCGCATTACCGTTTCTTTTGAGCCACTGACAAGACGAGCAACACCTGTAAAAGATCTGCTGTGGCTTGCTTTCCGCGAGCAGTGATGGCGATCAACCTGCGTCCCGTCATGACTCGGCGCTTGTATTCTTTTTGAGGGGGTTCCGGTGGGGGTGGGACGGGGGTTCGAGTCGGGGATGAGACACTGGTTGGAAGCGGGGTCGGGTAATTCCTGAAAAAGGATGAGTCTGCGCTATTGACCGTAGTGCTCGCTGACCAACAACAATGCGGATCCCCTATATATTCCTGAGTTAAGTGGAACTTAAAATAGTCGCTGCTCGTTAATTAATAAAAAATAGGATCCCACAAATATGTAATGGGCCTGTTCACACTGGCTGCTTGAAAACGGGCGATTTTGATGTCGGGATCGTACAGTTTCTCTCTTGGCCGAATGATCTAGCGGGGGGGGGGGGAAAGGGCAACGCAACCCAACTCGAGCCTGGCTCGGTTGAATAGGTTGGTTCTGTTGTAATAAATACACTGAATACCGAACATATTGGATCGATCCGATGCGATTAAGAAATTTCGTTTACCTGCCAGGTGATCGGCTCGTGTTACCAGTGCTTATTTTTACCGCTGTACATAAATCCTGAAATTATTTGTGGGTGCGCTGGACTTATTTTGAAACCGGTTTGGAAATGTATTTTTTCAATATACAGGTACTCTGTATAAACACGCCTACAGAATGATACTTAATGCACATTAAGTTTGATGATTTGTGTTATTGCTTGTTACGCCTATCTACTAATTCAGTTAACTAAATCAGTGGGTTCCCTATTTTTATTGAACTTCAGCGCTTTCAAAAGTCGATTATAATCGATTCATAATCGATTTCAAAAGTTTATGCCAACTTTGGCAATTGCCTCTGTGCAAGATTCTGTGCAAGTTTGTTCGTTGCTGTTGAAATTTGTCAATGATCGGAGATCTATCGATATTTTTCAGTTCTTGGGCCATCGGCCATCGCCCGAAGCGGTGAATTAGATCGGAATGACGGCAAGTACACCACTAATTGATAAAACGCAGCGCCCGTATTGATTTTAAACGGGTACCTGTCCTTGACGTATTCATGTTTGTGCGCGTCATTTGCACGGATGCAGGGCAGACTTTTTTTATTGTGCAGTGCACTTTTAAAAATTATAATTGAAGCTAGTTGTGTGTGTGTAAGGAAAATTTGCAACACCTTTTGACAAGTACAAGCGCCGGCGAATTTTTGCTCTCCTTAAACCACCTCCGTCCCCACGCCCACCGCATTTCTCACTTTTTAAAATCCCTTTTCTCTCGTTGCAATGTTTAAGTACATACGTCCATCTTTCTTTTCTTTTTTTTTAAAGTGGAATCCCTACGTGCACTTTTACTCTATATATATTTCGCATCTATAGAGTTGAGTAGCTAGTTCACTTTTTTTCTACGGTGCAAGTAACACTTCCTTCTGTGTTTCACCTTTCTTTCCATCCGTGCCTCCGCGCTGCCATCATTCTTCAAAAATTTTCATCTTGCAAACACTCAGTGGGTGTTCCTCCACCCCCCCTCCTCTTCCTCCCCACATAACGTTAGACAAGATTTGGTCATTATCGCTTTGGAAATTGCGCGCCCGAAAAAAGAAAAAAGGTTGCATAATATTTTCGGCACAATGGCCGCGCATTTTGGGATGCCGCGCGCGGTGGGGCTCACCGGCGCTCCCATTCGTCACATTGCAAATGAGCGTCTTGTGTGAGTGTGTGTGTGTGTTACAGGGTGCCTGTGTCGACTGGTGGCCGTGATAGACACCATGGTCACGTGACATTTTGACTAAATCATATATGAAGCATAAAGTGTTTTTTACCAGCCGTTACCAGTTGACCGTCTGACCATTACCATCTGAGCGTTTTCCGATAGTTGTAAGACATTCTACTGTATTTGCTATCGAATACGTGTTATCGAAATATAAGCAGTTACCGTTCCTCTCATATTGTTTGAAACTGATGAAATTGAAAAAGCGATATAGGCTGCCATTGAAAACGTCTTCTAGCGATAATGTGGGATTCGAATGCTTTCATTGTGCAATAATAGTATACGCCTGGTTCGTAGCAAGGCATGAAGGCATTTTCTATTTAGCTTTGCAATTATATAAAAAAATACATTTTCTTTCTCATTAAAATATCATTTCTATATTTGTGAGACTCGACCTACCCGTCCCTGCTAGAGCCACCGTAACTAATGCAAGACGAATTCGATTTCTTCACTTTTTCTGTGCCGTCAATTTTTAAATCGGATACGAACGCTTGTTTTCATCAGTTGGGAAGGTCAGAATCGAATTTACCTCGACTAGCCAAAACAGGGAATGTTTTATTGGAACCGAGATTTTGATTCAGACCTGGATGTGTCATGCGACAGTCTATCCTTCAATCTATCCGGTGAAATTATCGCAGCCAGGAGCTCGACTCAATAATTCTACAAACCGATCAGAAATATTGGCTATTCCTAAACGTCGCATAAAAGATCAAGATATGGCGTCATATCATAGGTGGAAAATGCGGAACGGATGTGCTACTATGAGTCCCGGGAAAACGACGGCGCGAATGTGTTGCACTTTTGGCGAATTTCCTGGAGCGCGGCCCTAGGCACTGGCCGACCCCTCCCCCCACTGACGCACTCCTTTCCTTCCCCTGATCCTCCTCAACTCACTCCAGAGGCGATCCCACGTCTCTCGTCATCCCATTTCGCGAGATGGTTGGGCCCCATTTTTAAAAAATTAATAATCACCATATTGTTGCCTCCGCTGCAAACGAGCGTAGATTATGTTAAAGGTATTCACGGTGAATATATAATGAGCAATGCTGAGATCCGCGATACCACTAAGGACGAAGGCAGCTGATGGTTTTCGTATCTTGCATATATATATTCAATACATGATGAGATGGTGTTGATGTTGTTCGATATCAAAATTTTGGGCGGTTTCGTTCGTTGGTTTCAATTTTATGATTTATTAAGAGTTTTCAGTCGGTGGTTGCAAAATGAATGCGATTCGAATTTTGAACGTCAATTTTCAGTTTCACCTATCTATGTTATTGTTAGTTTTTTGATACTTCTGTCATTTTTACGAGTCCATATTTCCCGTTGTATTCCGCGTTCCAAAAAATGGGTACGCAATTGGCATGGGGTAACCGTCGAAATAAAGGCCGGTATCACGAATTCGACTTTGTGTGTCGACAGGTGAACCTTTCAGGGGCCGTTATATCCCTCTTGGCAAAAGGACTTTTAATAGTTCCTCTATATTTTAAAGCTCATTTCGGGAGATGTTTCATTAGTAAATCGGAAATGTTGAATTCGGGACAGCACCAAATGAAAGTCGAACCGAGAGGTGAATTCGGTTTTATTATAATATTTTACTATTATTTAATTAGAACTTGTAATTGCGATAAATATAGTTTCGAAAAGACCGGGACTAGAAGAACTGATATAATGAATCCACACTACTACAATTGATAGCTCGGTCATTTCGAAGATCTAGATTTTTCGCAATTACCAGTTCTTCAGAGTAATTAAATAATAGTAAAATATTATTATAAAAACGATTCGCCTCTCAATTCAAAGCAACCTTTGCAACCAAATGTTTCTGGATCGGTATAGCACCACCAACAATAATGCAAACAACCATTAGTTAATTGTTACCACATTACGCAATACAATTTTTTTTTAGGCGAATGCCAGCTAAAAGACTATCTTAAAGTGTTCGTTTCTCTAATGTCGATTTGAGAAACTAAAATTGGGTTATGTACAAACATGCACTCAACGATATGTCACGAATACTCTCAAGGGATATGTAAACGTATACTCCTCTAATGTGCACGGTAACTTCAAACATCATATTAACGTTTGTGTTATCACTAAATCTGGTGTAACTCGCTTGTCTGCGGGCTACATAGCAGATAGCAATTGTAGAACGAGTTTAAATATTGTAGTTGCCAGTGTAGTTTAAATATAAAACCAGTCTACATATATATATACATACGGAAATTGTTTTCATTCTGATCATTTTGTGAACATTTATCTAATCTCTGGTTAAACTTCTATATGGTGGCGGTTCCAGAAATACCTTAGGAGGAAGCCCCCCTTACCAAACGGGTAATATTTACTGGATCATATGCGCAGTAAAATGTCGGGTCAAAGACATTTGATTCAGGTTTATTCGTGGGAGCGGCATATAAAGGAAATTTGTGACAGGCTAGTTTTGAAATAATGTGTGACATCATTTATCTGTTGGTTTTTTTACATAATTAATTCCACACTCATTTGTCCTTTGTCCTTTGGGTGTTTGTTGTTTCGTGGAGGCTACCTATAAAGGATGCGACATTCTGGATTTTTATTAAAGAAAGTTTAGCTGAAGTCTGTCTAGCCTGTTTATGTGGCCATAACTTATACCCTATTTCGCGCCTGGGAATATAAAAAGAAAGGAAGAGGACCTCCTATTCACCAAAAGGATGAAGAGGATGGTTAAAAGGGGAAGTGACAGGATAGACGTATTTGGGGGAGTGAGGTTTGTTTCGAGGAGATTGATCCAAATAATTGTAAGTTTATAATAATTGTAGCACTTGGTATCCGCACTGAATTCAACCAATAAAATCTATTGACCACCTAACATATCGACGGCCTGACGGAAGATGGGAGCTTACATATTGCCATGGGGGGGGACTACATTGCTAATATTCCCTCGGAAAACTCATTGATCGAGGCGTCACCCTGCTTTCTAGAACTTATATCGCATTGGCATAATCATCCATCCCCCTCCCCACACACACACACATACACTGTGGCCGCTTCACGGAATATACGCACACCTTCCCCATAGAGAGCCACACAAAAAAAGCTTTTATTTAATGTGCATGTGCGTCTATGAGCAGACAAGACGTTTTGTGACTTGGCAGGTAACGTTCCAGTGGCGCTGCATAGAAGGGAAAGAGGAGGAGAATGTGAAGAAAGGAGAAGAAGAAAAAAAAAATTTGGGAGAAGAATTAACGCAGCTGAGAGACCACCTTCCATTACTTTGCTTTTCTGCTTCGTAATAGCCATGGGAGGCCATTCAGCGCGCTCAATTGACGGAATTCGTCTCATTTCTGTTGATATTCAATGACAATAAAAATATGAAATTTTCTACAAGCTGATGCCTGCCACGCTGTCGACAAGAGATGAGGGGGGAGAGAGGACGAAGAAGAAGGAGAAAAGATCAGCGTCTCCCGCATGTATAGACCCCATTTAGCTTTGATGCTGTTATTGCCACCCCCCACCACCCTCAAGTCTGCATGTGTACGTGAAGGAGGATGCTTGATAACGAATTCTTGGAGCGGAATCCATGTATTTGGTGCCACTAAGAAACGACCTGTATTTAACGGGTGTATGGCGTCAACCAGTTTCGTTGCAATATTGATAGCACCCCCGCTTTATCTTCGTGGAACCACCTCTTTGGAACACGTTGACTTTCTTTTTCGAGTTCTTATGTCTTGAGCTATTTGTTAAGGAGGTCAGCCACAATTTCAGTCCGGGAATTGATCTCGGCTGGTAATTGATCGAGCCAACAATCAGCGTACTAACCATATATCACACATCTTTGAAATTCTTATTGGAATCTTATGCGTTTCAGTGTTTACGTGAAACTTTAGGTGAGCTTTAAAATAAAGGTCTGGTTCAGGCCTGACGTTCCAATATTTTTGTTCAAACCGAGACATACGAAACAGACACATTAGTTTGGGAGAACCTAAGTACATGTATATGTAACGAGCACTTCTCTAGTAATGACGT
This sequence comes from Mycogona germanica, assembly GCA_034698785.1. Classification (NCBI taxonomy): domain Eukaryota; kingdom Metazoa; phylum Arthropoda; class Diplopoda; order Chordeumatida; family Chordeumatidae; genus Mycogona; species Mycogona germanica. Next base: position 1,532 of record JAQGBY010007164.1, on the reverse strand, counting down.
CTTTAATGACTAAAAACGTTCAGAAGTAAAGTGTTAATATTTTATTGAAATTGTTAAAATATGAAAAAGGATTAAACACTGTTTTTGCTGTGCATGAATGCAGGTGACGGATCGAATGGGGGTTTCATATTTGGGTCGACAACCTTCATTTTATTTTATTTGGTTCTTCGCACGGACTGCTCACATAGCCCACCTGCTGGAGTCGAACATATTTTTTTTTGCGAACAAATGTTATTATTCAAATAAAATTTTCTCCACGCAGTTTCTGTTGAAAAGCGAAAGTTCTTTTATTGTCGTGCGTCGCACATTTTCTTTATGACCAGGGAATCCCATCCAATTATTTGAACGGGTCTGTTATGGATCCTGGGAAGGCTATTGTGACTAATACATGGTTTGGTTGGATTTTGGTCCCACTTTTTACCTAATTAAAAACACAAAGCTAAATAGTTTAGCGGCAAAATCACTCAAATCTAAGCCACACGATGAGCAAAAGTGTCGACACTTCGAAAAATGTTCTATTCCAGATTAATGCATGAATCATGGTAAACGAATAAGTGTAACGATTTCGAAACAGTCGCCTATTTTTGTAACCAATTGCTGAGGTCACGCTCGGCACACGCCTCCTCATCTGAAATCCACCGCAAAAATGAATAGACAATTTCTCGGAAGTGTCCGCGCCTTCTTTAACAGTCTGGCGTTGTATTTACTGTGCCCCATTGCATGACACATATAGGGAAAGACGGAGCGTGTCCAGCTCAGCCCGACAGTGTGCGTCCGGCTTAAGGGTGTGAGAGGATGTGATATTGGTTTGCGGGTATGGTAAGGATGCCCAAAGGCGGTAATAACGTTATATCATTTTCGGCCACCACCAACGACCTCACCACCATCAAGCTCCAGTTGCGAAAAATTGTGGCCGCTGCTCGCCTACCCCTAATTGAATTCCTCAGCCGGTGGTCAAAAAGCACCTGAACCAGGTTCGGGGGCGTACTTTGCCGTGGGGCTCGTCATCTAACTTTGGGATCTCGTTGGGGAGAATAAAAATTACGTTGGAATCTGGTTGAAATGTGGTATATTCGTGTATGCCCGTTGAACCTTTGAATGCAGATTCTGGCTGTCAGGTTGTAGATCATTTTCAAAGAAATGTCTCTTGCACATGTATCTGCCAATAACCAATCACACTTTCACAATGTCTTTCCTTTTTTTGTCTTTGCGTAATAATAAATTTATTATTAATCACTTATTGATTACGTCATTTTGAACGAGTTGTTCCCGGAAAGCAAGCTGCTGTTTGTTTCAAGCTGCGAGTTGTTTCAGCGGCCACCAAAAGCGTCAGGTTGTCCATGTGGTTGACATTCAGTCTGCAACCATGAATGACCTGTGTGTTGATCTCTAGTGATGGTTGGGGGTTTAAACTAACCTAGTTTGTTGTTGGGAGCGCTGTCGAAGGTTCGTGGGGTTTTTTTTTTTTTTTTTTTTTAGTTTCCATCAACTGTAGTCAACCGCACTACAGGCTTACGTCCCCCTCATGGTGC
>JAQGBY010007163.1:0-12105 GCA_034698785.1 Mycogona germanica | reverse complement strand
GAGACATTTTATTTCTCTTAATTTTTCCACATCTCAAAAGACAATAAATGTCTTAAAAATGAGACATTTTTTGAAGTGTGTAGCGAAGCGATGGGGGTTAGAACTGTGCATGTGCTGCTCTCTGGTGGCGGGCGATTATGTTGCTGCCCCGTGTTGCACAGCAATCCCACAATGCACAAGGTCAGACAGTTTACGACCGTATAAGAAATCGAAAGTATTGGATAACTTGAGATTATCCTGAGAGATGCTGCTTGAAAAATCGTTTATGTGACTCAGAGAACATGCTCTCATTTAAATAGGTTCGAATTAAATAATTAAGATTAATTACGCACTCACGTTAAAGAGAATGTGAAATTATTACAAACTATTCTTTAATAAAGTTAACTTCTAACAATTCCTCAATTCGATTTTTAGGCTCCATAAACGGATCAATCTCTTGGGAACAACCCGAATTTGAATCCAATCAAATTTAACAATGTCACAGCTGAAGTATGACGCCATGTAACCGAAGTACGATGTAACAAGACCACTCGGCAAACATCGTTTTCTAACTTTGTAGCTCTTTTTTATCGTCTTCCTCGGAGTTTGGAGTAAGGATGTCAGACGACATGTAAAACGTAATCCGAGTAAATATTCCCAATTGTACGGCACAACCTGAAATCATCTTTCGCCGTAACCTAACCATATTTCAATAAATACGAATTAGGGCGTCAATTTAAGAACACCATGGCGTTGGCAGTGGCGGGCTGTGGAGTCTCGACAATAAAAAGGTCGAAAAAAATAGCTGGCGTCATTTTTGATCAAATAACTTTTATCCTGCAATATAGGCTGTAACTCTATATTGTGTTGACAAATTGCCAACACCCGACCCGTTTTGTTTGCCCGTACGCCAGCGCGGAGAAGCCAAGTGTATGTGTATGAGGAAATGTGATCTTCGTCGCCAGGTATCATGTGTGCCCCTGCATAAATTGCGAGCCATTATTATTGCAGCGCGTCTGGGCACGGAGGGGTTGAGGGAAGGAAGGGTAAAGGGCCTACATCGAACATGGACTGGCGCATGCGCTGTGCTATCCATTTGCCTATAGTCCCTTTTACGGAAAAGGACAAGGGCTGGCTGCACAGGGCAGTTCAAAAGTGGTTGTTGACATTTGCACTATTTGACAAATAAACTTCTTCAAACTTAGTGACAATAAAACAAAAGCTTATTTAAATGTCTGATAGTGAATTATTTTAACTTTTTAAAAATGTTGTTTATTGCTATTACCTTGATATTTTTCTCGGCATGCTCCTGCACTTTTATAATTCCTCAAACTTCTCAAATGCAGCTGAAAACTTATTACGGGGATTATGGGAAAAGGTAAATAAAGGAAAAGGTTATGTGAGATATTTGGTAGATGAGAAGGTATTCAAGTTTGCTGACGAATTTCCATAAAGATGCAAATTTGTGCTCTACAGATAAATCTGATTTATTGTAGTGCTGCATTTTCCCGATAAGATCGACTAGAACTACTAATAACAATGTGCATCATTTATATTTAAAAACACAACACCTTATGGAAGACATTCTTGCATCGGTAATTCCACTCAAATTTCGCAAAAATAAATCCTAAAAAATTCTTATACTCAAATTTCTTTACCGCCACGGCCCAACGCAAAATTTCTAATTCACAACAGCGTAATTGATCGCGATGAGTATGTGAGGGGCGTCAACTTCACATCTGGCCCAGGGCGACGGAAGGTGCTACCAATGCTTCAGGTGGATTTGCACGCGACTCGCCGTGCGGAGAGATGAGTGGAGGGTGGATCTCTCGATCTGTCTCTAACCATTACAAGTGACGCCATTAGCATAATTACTATTTTATAATAATCATTTAATGCAACACTTCCGCCGAGCGTGAACGGTAATTCAAGTAACCCTTAATTATTCTTATAGTTTTTCGGCTGCGGCGTTGCTGTCGGTTTCTCTCGCCTGTCAAAGTCAATATTGATATATGTGAGGATGGGATGGGGGTAGGCGAGGGGAACGCCTAATCTCGCGTCGACACTCCAAGATCGAATTCGATGTCTACGACTTTGAAGGCGAGTGCAGAGGGAGATAGTGGGTGCCCTGCTAAGTAAGTGTTGGGTTACTGTTTTAACATTATTTTTATTCCGATATTTTTCATATCATTTATATACAAACTCTGTCTTTGACGACCCACATGCTGACACAGGAGAAAGCTTGCCTCCATCATCGCAACAATCAGCCATTGACAATATTATGCCTAAGAAAACAAACACGGGACAGAGCCGTGGAAAATCGACAACATTGTGCCGAATCACTCAAGTCATTGAAGACATTAAATGATTCATGCATTCAGTGATTGCAAACCAACAGGGGCAGCATGAGTTTTTAACTGATTGCGAGTTGGCAACAGTTATGTCGAAAGAAACCGCCACATAGGGATAATATTTTAGAGATACCTTGCATTTTCATTTTAAGGACACCTATCGCCACCTTACTGTAAGGTCGAAACGGCTGAATAATCCATTTCAGATTCATTCTTCTTTTCCGTAGCGCTGTTGGTTTAAGTCAAAGGGTGGTCGACAAACAGGGCGGTCTGGATTTTCCAACGCTCGTCAACCATTGCCGGTCAAACCTATGGAATTGTTCGTTAGATGGCGCCTTAAATGTCGGGAAAGCTACATCTCCTCATGTGATAGCCGATGGGTGATTGTAGAGCATTGCCGTTGAAAGCCACCTCGCCACGACGGCGCCTAACCTAGGCAAGGATTAGGTAGACAAAGCGCAGCAAGCGTCAGCCAGAAGTGATAGACAAAAATGTAAAGTTTGCACAAAACTTCTGCGGGGGAAAAAATCTATATGCACGGCGACTGTCAGAAGTGAAACAATATCGCTGCAAATATAGATAGATCGTTCGTCCCCCATTCATCATCTCTCGTGTAGAAAAGGTCCGGGTCTATTATGGAAGCAGGACAGAAGGCGAATCTTGGTGATGGTGAGAGAGAAAGAGAGAGAGTGAACAGCAAAAAAGAAGAAGCTTATGCGCGACTATCCATGGCCAACAACATCACAGCCGATGTCGAAACAACGCTAAAGACATTCAATTGGGTACAACGAATGGCTATGGCTACTCTAGGGCTTTAGTTGCGTGGTGGTTACAGGATGGCTTTAGCCACTTTAGCTGGATTGTTCTGGAAGAGGCAATATCCACTGCAGTCTAGATCTTTTTTTTATTTTGTTCTTTCACTTTCTTCTCTCATCTAATACTTTTATTTCCGTTACCATCAACCATTTTTTTTTAAAAGAAAAAGTATTAAACGCTCATTTCTTTTTTCTTATGATGGCGCACACGAAAGCAGAAAGATTACGGAAACCGCACGATACAATTGGTAATTGTATCGCTTCAGGTAATCACTAGATAAAGCTGCTTTCAGACATTGTACTGCGACCAATTCCAACAACATTTGGTTTAAATAGTTACCGCTAGGAGCGCATAGTCCAACTCGAAAGCTACCGGATGATTCCTAGCTATTGCACAAACCGCTAATAGCGATTTAGAAATGTTTTCAAAATTGTTAGCTGCTGAGCTATTAATTATATTCGTCAAACCGGAATTTAACCGATTTAAAAATAAAATATTAAGTTATGAAGCTCGCAGTTCAAAATCGTTGAAGCTGCCATTTCAGTTTATTTGGGCTGTCACAAGAATTTATTGAACCGATTGAGATTTTAGTAATTTGATTGCCTTTGATTCGATATTGACCGCAAGGGTTGACTTTTTCGCCACTCTGAATATATCAGGAACTTTCCAAGCGCCATCTAGCGAGCAAAATTTATCAGAGAAACGTCCGTCTATGAAGCCCAGAATTTGCTATGGCGGATGTTGCGCAAAACCGCTAGTTGCGAATGTGGTTTCAAAATGGTGATCCCCATTGGCGCTGGCATTAACACAAAAATAACACCAATTGCCACCAGAGTGCGCTCAAATATCCAATGTGACCAAACCCGAATCGCGACCAAGATACTTAAGTGACCATTCGTTCAAGTTTCCTTAGAAAAAAAGCCCCCCATACAGGTCTTGAACCCAACACCATTAACACCCCAGCCCCGTTACCTTAACTATTCAACCACCTGCGGACCGATTCTAAAACTGAACCTGACGAACAAAATAAAATGTGATTTTTGACCTAGTCACGGGACAAACCGCCAATAAACGTCCACCAGAGGTCGCTACCTTCAACTTGGAAGTTTGAGTTACTTATCACTAGGTGTCCGACCCATAGCAGCCGAGGTCCGAGTACGTTGACAGTCAGGATCGCAGTCCACCACCTATCACCTTTGACCCCCTCAGCCAATTCATTTCAGCGCTCGCCTCGCCATTCTATTTAAGCGCTCGGCGACGACATCTTGTTTCAGCGCTTTGTCGGCAGGTGGCGACAGGTCATCATAAATTTGTGATAGAACGAGGCGAAAATATCGCCGGCTGGCGGCTATGTCTCAGTCTCACCATATTGATGAGCCCGCGCGAGAGAGGCGCCATTGCGTTCCAACTCTCAGCGCCGCCCTGGCGATGAGAACGGGAACGACTCATCGATTGCGCACTTGCGAGGGGTTGCACTCACGCATGCATGCATGCCTGCACCATCGGTGTGCATTCCCACGTATGGAGAACTGGTGGGGTTGCTCGCGCGCGCGCCACCGACCGTCAGTAAATGCCTTCATAGACGAAATCACTGAAACACAATGCGGAAAATTGAACAATAAGAATTGCAAATGAGTTTGTGGTTTACTGTTGCAATATTCCCCCTCTCGCGTCAATATTTCTCGTGTCGCAACCTATTTTCGTCTAACGCTCCCTGCATTTGCTTAGGCCGCCGCTCTCCTCTCACCACCACCACCACCACCTCTTCACATGTAGGCCACACGGATGCGCAACTGCGTTGTTTTTCGGTACTAGCTGACATACGATGTACGGAGATCAACTCGCTCGCTCCACGTATTTTTGCAATGGGCCTTCGCATGTGGAGGATATATAGCCGCGCTGATTCGAGACTGAAGGATGCTGCGGGTACTCACGTAGAGAAACAGCTAGTATTCATCGAAACACATCCTTGCTTTCACACTGGGGTCACTTAAAATTTGAAAAACTGTCAAATCGGAATTGACGAAACACTATGACGTTAATCCTTTTTTTTAAAATCGATATAAAAATAAGAAAGACATGTGGAATGATTCGACATCAACACACAAACTGCCAGCACCAGTAGGAGGTCTCGTGTGGCATAAGGGTTAGCGTGTCTAACTGTTATTCCCGTGATCGCGTGTTCGATTCCCGTCCGAGATCTCCGGAATTTTTCAGGCGAGAGAAATTCCTACGCACCCCTTCCTTTGAAATGGAAGTGAAAAGTAGTGGGGACCCTGCCTGTCGATTTCAGGTCTACGTTAAAGATCCCTTCCTAGGTATAAGGCTTTGTCTAGGAATCTCCTGCTGGGGTATTTCTTTAGGGCGGAAACACCGGTGGACCTTCTTAGCAAATATCTCAAGAGAGCCAACACTGCTGTTGCACAAGTAAATAGTCGGCCCTAGGTTCTCAATTAAAACCGGTGATATTTTGTTCCATAACGCAAGTGCTTAATCATTTGCCACTTCGTCAAATTATAGCAGGTAAATGAGAACAGGATCGGTCTTGAGACTTAAATCTATTAAAAATGTTTAAACATGATAAGAAAGTTTAAAACGTTGCATGATTCGCATTTTTGACTACCAAAGTTAAGCGTTTTTAAGAATTCAGAATGGTTTGAAGTGGTCATAAATTACTCGGTTTTCGTACGAAGATGACGAGACGACACAACAACCGACAAGAAATGAATAATAGAGGCGAGATTCGAACGCCGTATCTATGGTGTGTCGGATGAGAAAGCATCAACGTTTTTAAACAGACCTTTCGACACGGCGTACGAATTTTAATTAAAGTGTTGTAAAATCGTAAGGTGTGAAGCTAATAGAAAACAAAAAGAGTCCAATTTGGTATTCGGGTCAATTCAGCAATTCGAACCACTATAAAAGCGCTGATGTATGGTGACGAGGTGAATATGAACAGGTACATTGGCCTTCTCGCGCAGGCAGCGTGAACTATTTTGGCGGATTGAATTTTCCACCAACAAAACCGCTGTTCAAATAATGCACATAGAGAGAGAACCGTACGCGGCAATGGGGGCGCATGCCAAAGAGAAAAAGTTGTCATATTCTCTCTCGGAACGGATCCGGTTACATGTGGCCTAGGTGCTCGACGCGATGAAACAATCGAGTGATGGGGGACCACGGAACAGCAGACAACGCGTGACAAAGTTTGGATTGAACAGTCCCTATTGAGCCCTGAGCCCCCTAACTACAGTATTTGCAATCCTCTATGCAATTGTTCTGGTACCTCAATCGTCACAATGATTTACTATTAAAAATTTCGACACAAAATTAGTTTGAAAAATCATTTGTTAAAAAAATTAATTATATCATCCATCATGACCATAATCATCTATAATCTACTCTGTATTTAATGAAAGTCCTGCTCTCAAAAATTCAATATTCAAACTATTGGCGAATTCATTTTGCAAAATTCTCAATTGCAAATGAAAATTCATTCCAGAAAAGAATTTAATGAAAATACTTAAATCGAGAAAGGGTGAATTAGGGATAGCACCGAATGAAAGACGAACTCGTTTTTATAATAATATTTTACTGTTATTTAATTTTTAATGGGGGAAATATCCTCGTCACCACCCTACCCCTAGCGGATAGGGGGACCTCGGCTATCCCCAAGCATGGACGAATCCATCAGCTAAATGGAAATGGTAATTGCGAAAAATATAGAGTTTCAAACGGACTATATTTTTCGCAATTCCCAGTTCTGATTAAATAATATTAATATATTATTATTATAAAAACGAGCTCGCCACTCGGTTCGTCTTTCAATCAATGTTGTCCCGAATTACCTCTTTCTCGATCTAATATCTTACAGACGTCCTAACAAATCTTTCTCATTAGTAAAGAATTAGTTAAATAAATTAATCGTAAACTGTCTCTGTTATGATGTAAGAGACTTTTGATTGAACTAAGAACTTCGAATTCAGTTACGTAACTAAAAATAAGTAAACGTATTTTTCGTGCGCAGTTCATTTTAAGCGCTGCCCTGTAGTAGCTATCACTTGATTCATATCCCTTATTGTTATAAAATGTAATGTTCTGCCGATCTTTCTGTTTTAATTTTTAAGACATCCCTTATGTTGAAACTGCTATTGGAATTGGACAATACAATTTCATCTCCAAATCGATTCGAACCCAAGCATTTGAAACTTCTCTAAACGTACATGCAGCAAGATCAAAACTCAGTCGTTCAGTATATCCATTCATTTGTATTCTTTTGAGGTGAAATGCGCAAAACTAGTGGAAAGAAAAAATATATAAATTTCTTAATCATTTTACCTTGACTCCACCAATCCTCGCAGAAACAACTCGATTTAATTTCGAGCCTATGCCCGTTTTGCGATTCAGCGATCGTCTCGAATAGCTATTTGTGTAGCAGCCTCATCTTCACGACCAACCGAATACCGACTCGCAGCAATTTCCAACAGCATACCTGCAGGTAGACTACCAATGGAAAACTGCTACCTTCATATATGGTTTTCGTAATATCGCGACTGGCTTTTTTTATTTGATAATCCAATTTTTGTCGACCGCATATGAGCACTTTGCTTGCATGAGCTTATACAGCTCTAGGTCGGTAAGCAGATGCGCATGAAATTCCAAACTATAGAATACGAATAAGTTACCTAATCGTTACGAAAGAAAAACGCGCAAGTGGGCTGATATTTGCAAAAGCCACTTTGGTGCTCCCTCCTCCATCATGTACTGTACAAGTACATGCATACAGTACGCTTATGACTACTTTTCATCTATATACGAAAGCGCGAATCCGAATTATATGAACTGAAGACGGAGTACATGAACGTATATATGAGAAGGGTAGCACTGCCTACATTCCAAGACATTTTGCTTGACGGTATGACAGCTTCAGCCCCAGAATGTTCTAATCTGAATGGAGAAACGTTAAAGCATCTTCAAATAGGAGTCAACATCCGTGTGGCCAACTCACGCTGCAAAAATATCCCGTTATTTTGGAAAAGTGATGCACACTTGTAACTAATTTATAAATAAAATTATACATTTTGTATTTCAATTTCACGAAAATGATTTTCTCAATAATACGTTTTAGAAATATATGGACCACCCTGGCCCTCAATGTTACAATTACAATCACAATATGTACCCACAGGAAGCCCCAGATAGGGCCTATGGCGAAGATCGAACGACAAATTAGGGGCAAAGGTGAGGTTGTCCTATCCTAACTGGCCTTTGACTTGAGACTCGTTAAGGCCATTCCACTGACGCTATTGTCTGATGTTAGTGAACAAAAATTAATATGAATTTCAGTATTTAAAAAAATCACGAATGAAGATACCAAAATATATACACATGGGAAGTGTATTCCTACTGAATTAATATTCCTGGCAATGACATGTTAATATTAAACGTTTCGACTGAAATACCCTGTCACGGAGAGGTCAATTCACTGATTTTTAAGACAAACTTCGAGTAACATGGACGGAGACAATGTCCACTAAAATTACAAATTACAAATGGAAATCTACATTTTATTTCTTCTCAATGTAGTCTTCGTCACAAACGATCATATGTCAAACTCTAACTGTTGGTGGACCGCATTTTCATATTTCCATCTCGTTATTGTTCATTCTCGCGAACAACGATCAATAAACAAAATTCGAGCTGGGATTTTCGTTTTCCGAAACCATGAAATCAATCAATTAAAATGTTTAAATATGCACATTGCATATTTATTTGATTTATTTTTACGGCAACGTTCATTTTTGTACCAAACGTAATGATCTGAATTGAATAGATCTAACAAATCCGGGCTCTACCGGTCCACAGTTGACAGGCGCTCAGAGTCGGTGAACCTCTGTCCCGGCGCTTCCGTTTGTCAACTGCGAACCGAATGTAAATGGAGGCGCAAATCGACGGAGCTCGATGGGTGTGGGTGTGTGAGTGAGTGAGTGAGAGAGAGAGAGAGAGAGACGAGAAAGAGAGAGAGAGAGTTCAAAATGTGACGTTCCCCAGGGACGACCGTGTGACAACAAAGCTTTTGGAACGGTCTGAAATTTTAGAAGTCACTTGAGAGTCGACTCTACGTTATCGGGGGAGGAGAGCGCCCGTGCCTTCCTCTCAACCAGGGCTGCCGTCATGCGCCGTCCATTTTAAACGCATCCACTTTCTGTCACCGATCGCCCTGCTCTGATTCCTGCCTACTTTTTCCCCACCTCCGCACACATTCAAATATCCCTGGCCGACTTGCCTCGGATGGCTCCTTCTCACTCGCACCATCCGCTGAGAGGGGGGCAGGGGGAGTCTCCTCTTGAGTCCTAACACTGTTATGAGTTACTGCACTAAACGAGAAAATAGTTTCTGTTTCGTAATTTGGAAGCCTGACATTTAAACAACGTAGGTACTCAACGAGCAGCCATTCGCACGACAACCGCACCCCGATTGTACGTTTCGCCGCATTGCTTTTGCGCTCGTACAGTTTCGGTGCGCTATGGACGGACTTTGCTAACCTACACGGGGCAGCCGTTCGCTAAAGGCAGCCGTGAGAAAAGCCAACGGTTGATCGGTATGTCATTCAAATACCTCTGTGAGCAAAGAAAAATAATAATTTATTTTGTGGCACACTAAAATAAAACGTTTAGATGATGATGACACCTCAGGTTTCATGTTTTTCTTTTGAACTGAATTGTTGCTGAAATGACAAGGCATTTTACTAACTGCACAACCACTATGACCAAGAAAAGTCAACGAATTAAGACATTCATCGAATCGAAAGTTCAACGAATAGTGGTAATCAACTTCTAAGTTTTTCTTTTGAAATTATAACTTATTATAATTATTTACTTTCGTTGCTCTCTTTCACGAATTATTTATTATAATTAGCTTGCGTTTTGGTTTTCTCAACTGATTATTAACTTCAAGACTTTATTCTCTTTTTTTCAGTACGTTCGAAATCAGTAGCCACATCATTTATTAGCCACACCTGAGGGGCTGGGGAGGTTGCAGAAAAGACAGGCGGGCCGAACTCCTGAAAAGTGAGATGGGCGAGTTCGATATCGATCGGTTGCCACACGATATAGCACAGATCGATATATCGATTAGACTCGCCTTGGAAATGGATCAATGACCTAATTATTCTGCGTCAAGTTCGCAAGAGGCGCACGCGGTTAGAAGTTTCCTAAAAATCTATTAACAAATGATAGGAATCTCTAAATTTACTGAACGAGAAAATATAAGTGGTTATTATAATTCTCATCCGGTTTCAATGAAACGATCCGAAATTTAGGACAAAGTAAAGTGTTCAAGTAAATCACTTTATAGAAGAAACTAGAGCGACGTGTCCCCTTTTTGACCTAAAAGAAATGGTCTGCAAAATTTACAAACGTTTCATGGTTTAGGTTAACGTGTAAAATCGAAAGGATCCCGCATTTCAATCGAAATGACATTTGTGCGGGGAAAATACACATTTAGAGAATACACATGAGAAAGCAGAAATATCTCGTAAAATAATCCCCGTTTGTTTCAAGTTTATTCATTTTATTGGGTTGTTGTTTTTATTCTGGATTGGATAAAGTATCTTTCCATTCCATATTGGATTACCCCTGCGCCCAATACCTGGCACCTAAAATGAATTACCAGTGTAAAAGGCTTCAATTTGCCATGCTTTAGTTGCCATCCGTAAAACACTACCTGGAGGCGCTACGTCTCAGCCAACTCTTCATCGTTGTATCCTCTAAAGACCCCTCAAGGTAACCTCATATCAAGGTAAGTAACATAGTTTCATCCGACTGGCGCATTACCATCACGACTCACCGTCAGCACCAGATGAACCTTAATTAATTAATTAATCGATCCAAACCCACAGCTATCCAGTTGCAAAACATTGGTTACTAATTTTCAATCGATGATTTCCAATCGAACATTCAGTTCGACAAACAGTAAGAGATGCACGTATGGTTAAAAGACGACAGTCTGCCCTATAATTTTTTCTTGTCACATTTCTTTTCAATTTCGGATAAATGAGTCTTGGTTTGGAAAAGTGGCTCGCCAAGATGCTGTTCTCAACAGGATGGAACTTCCGTTGCCGCCCAGCGAACCTCGTTCTGCATCAGCACACCTCACATCGCTTCATCTTATATTTATTATACACGGTGCCCCGTGCATGTTATGGAACATTATTATGAATTATGACAACTGTAAAAGAAAACCCCTACCTGAGAATGCACGTAGATGAAGGGGAGGAGGAGGAAATCTCCTTGTACCAGAAATTGTGAGTACAACGCTTACAAAAATACGTTTGTTCGAGGCTTAAGTTATTGGCCGCCTCGTGTGTGGCAAGCTGGACGAAAGAGCAGAGATTGCAAAAATAAAATCAATATAAATTTAGTGAACGTGATGGGGAAAATATGAGGAATATTTATTTTTTACGGATAATGTGTTTCGCACCGAAATGGAAAAACAACATAAGATAAGGGATACAACTTTTTAGTCTATTTTAATGGAGTATAATTCAACACGCCATTGTACGTGGTGCACTCGATGCTACTGTAGATCTCATAAACGAGATCCCAAACGGAGACCCGAACCCGCATTCGTCGTACCAGAAAGTCGGTTTTCCAACCCGACGTGACCATATATTCTTTTATTAGTATTTGTATTTTTTCTTAAAAGAAGTCTTAAAATATAAATTATTTTTGAGGTAAGTTTCACGCACAACTGTCTCAATTAATCTAATTAATACCGTAAATACCAGTCAAAAAATAAAAATGATTTTGATTTCGACAAGGCGATCAACCAATAACGTTAAAATTAAGCATTGGTCGCCTCATGTGGATCCCCTATAAATTCTATATTATAAAACTAAGAATTGGATTTTCGTTTCCAGAGACTTTTTGCCGAACGGCTCAATGAAATCGCATAAAAA
>JAQGBY010007162.1:0-12107 GCA_034698785.1 Mycogona germanica | reverse complement strand
AATGTTCGAGTGGTACGAGAAACGAAGAGGGCTAACATAACTATGGATTTTCCTTTCTTCTGAGATCGCAGCAAAGCACGACGGGTCAGCTAGTGAATTATAAAATGTGCTCAAAATGTTCTCCGGTGGTCTAGGCACAAGCTCTGAGTTGAACGTGCCATTCTTTGATTGATAAGATTTTAATCCAAGTTTTCTTAATTCACAGCTTCAAGTCTTCTATATCAGTAATCTTCGATTTGTAAACCTAGAGAACTCCCCAAATTTTGTAGTCCACTGGATTCAAGTCTGGACTGTTTCATGGCCAGTGGCATTTCCTGTTGCAGTGCAGTACAACTTATCACAAATTGATCTTCTTGAGCAAACAATAATTTTTGATGCTCTTAATGTTTGAGTAGAAACAATTTCTCAAGCACGGTGAGTGGCCGCACCGTCTTGTTGACAAATGAAAAAATCCGAAATTTGTAGCATGTCTGGAATAAGTTTTTAGTCAAAATTTCATCCCTGTAATATTTTCCATCGATCTGAACTTCAGGTTCCACAAAATGAATTCCAGTTCGACCAAGTGCACAAACACCAACAGACACAATCGCCTATTTGATAAATGTTGGGCATTTTCAAAAGAGTCTTTCAGCAGCAACCTTTCTTTACATAAAGATGATCATTTTGGCTGTTCAATGGCACTGATGCAGTGACCAACTTCTCATCTGTGAACCAGATAGTCAACCAGATGTGCAGAATATGCCTTAGCAGCTATTGATATCATTCCAATCTGGCCTTCTTGTTGGCAGTGGTCAGCAATATGGCACACCGTTTTGTTGGAAATGTGAATCTCCATATATTTTTTTTTTGTTTCCATCAACTGTAGTCAACCGCACTACAGGCCTTACGTCCCCCTCATGGTGCTTAGGCACAATATACCTTATACTTATTCCCATACTGACAACACTGTTAGCATCATGTGTAATGGTGTGCCAGCCAAGTCAAATGTGCAAGTAAATATATATTGAATAATCCAGTGTCATCCATTTATTCATAAATCAGATTTCATCAGGATATGGGCCTAGGACAAAAATAATTCACAATTATTTTCGGGCATTATTTTTAGACATTTCCTATTGCGACGTGCTCACCACTATGCTTTATTAAATTGTGTGAAACTTTTCCATCAAACTACCAATACTGCATATTAATTTCATACTTCAGTTGTGTTTTCGCTCATACTGCTGTAATACAATAAGTGCATATTAAATTTGTGATTTTTTTGTGATTAATCAGCATTCGTTTCCGGTATTTGATTGCTGTCCAACAATCCGCTTTCATCTCGTTTATTCACTCCACCGGACTCAATTTCGCCTTATTGTGACAATCATCGCCAGCCAGCTCAGCAGCTATGAACCCTGGATTGGTGGAGTTCTGAATCAAGGAATTGAGAAGATGGAATCCGACTCTGCAAGCTTACAGATAAGAATTAACTGACTCTCAAAGACCATGAGTGATGATGGTAAGACAAGCGCCATGCTAGTTTTTTTTACCCAAGCAGAATGCAGAGGAGCCCAGATGGAAGGAACTGCGAAATTGCTAGATCTGACAATGGAAACCTTTCAAAGGACTATAAGAGGGAGACAACAAAAAATCACATCAGGCCAAGGTGGTGACCACAACTGATGCCACAAACTGGGGAGACAGGATCCTCACATTCTGCGCTGGAGGAGGAAACAATGAGAACATAATAGGTCAATGGTGTGTTGACTCAGGTAATATGAATCACACAGTGAATGATCGAAAATTCTTTACCAGCCTACAACTGTATAACATGATTGGTGTGGTAGATGGTCGCATTATTAAGATCGTAGGCTTCGGCCAGAGTAACATCTGAATCAGATGACCAGCTTGGGACATAATAGACAATAGATGGTAACAGAACAAGTTTGGACATCAAGTGCACACTTCAAGGCCCGGTTTTTTTGGTTGTAAAGCTGACAAGAATTTTCGGTGTTACAATTTCTTGTTGACATTTCGTGATATAAACATTACATGTAATTTCAGGATTAATTTTAAGTTTTTTTTTAATTCACTGAAGTGACAGGTCACAACAGGAAGATTCTGTACCCCTTTCAGTGCTTATACACAGTTAGAGGCACATTTTCACCAGTACCTTGAGCCAAAGCCTGCACCGGGAATCGAACCTAGGAGTGTCACAAGCTAGATGACAAGGCCTCCCTCGGGGTGCTTGTTAGCTATGACAGTGTCTCCAAAGTGTATCGAATTCTTGATCTGCAGACCAACAAAATCTGGAAGGTTAGATTAGTGAAGAACATCTAGTGTCCAGTGCGCAGCATGAGTTCAACACCATCAGCTGACACAACTGAGCCAGAAGGGGAGTTAAATGTTGACAAGTTGTTTCTTCACCCTTGGGTGGTGCATTCACCTGCTACTCCTGAGGTGGCCAGTGGTGATACTGAAGTTGGTGAGCAGGAGGTAGAGGTGAATCCCCACTCACAGAAGCAGGTGTCACACCACCTGCAAAAACAGTCATCATACCGTCTGCACTGGAAGTGGCCGACTTACCCCAACCAGAACTTCGAAATTTGACACGTGTAATGTGTGGCATCTCAGCACTGCGGCTGACTTACAAGGTGGAAGCCGGGCCGGCCAGAAAGCCAGGAAGCTGGGAAGAAATGTGCACTCTCAACAACTCCAGCCATAAGCTGTGGATGGCAGCAGCCAAAGAGGAAATTGCCTCTCTGTGACATCATGATGTATGGGAGCTGGTCTTTTTTGGGTTTGGCTTTTTTGGGTCAAAGTGGGTTTTTTTAGAAGACTCTCGATGCGGAAGGCCACATACACTCCTACAAGGCGCGACTAGATGCTCACGGTTTCACACATAAATTCATCAAGGACTGCAATGAGACCTATGCACCGATGAATCACAAAACCATTTGTGTTCTTCTTGCTGTGGCAACTGCACAACGTCTCCATGCTTGTCATCTCAATGTGAAGAGCACCTACTTAAATGGCGAGCTCAACGAGGAGCTGTGCTTGGAGCAGCCGACTGGATATGTGGTGGCTGGAAAAGTCACAGGTGCTTTGCCTGAAGAAAAGTCTATGGCCTGAAGCAGTCTGCACATGCTTGGAATCGCACAGCCACAAATGTGCTGGCCAACTTAGGATTCAAGCCAGGGAGTGCACATCTATGTCACTTCACACTAGTGGAGAAAGATGGAGTGACCACTTACATCTTGCTTTATGTTGACAATGTATTGGTGGCCGGGGTCACTGAAGAGATCACAGTTCGTTTGAGAATGCAGTTGAACCAGTACTTCATGCTTAAGGCCCTAGGCAGCTTTAGACACTACCTAGGCATACAATTGGAGAGCGAGGCAGATGATTCCTTCCTCATTCATCAGAGGACCAAGTTCACTCAGATGCTCGTGGACCATGGCCTGCTCGAACCTAAACCAAACACCAGTCCAATAGAAACCGGATACCCAGCAACAAATGCAGATGAGAGCCCTAGGTTGCCAAATAACAACCGTTATCATCAGGCAATTGGGGTGCTCCTCTACATCGCCACAGTCTCTCGACCAGATTTGGCAGTTGCTGTGAGCTACCTGTGTTGTAAGGTAGAAGAGCCAACAGAGCGGGACTGGATTGCAGCCAAGCGCGTCATGCATTTTCTGGCCACCCCCATAGATCGGAAGCTGATCTACTCAGCAGACTCTAAGGTGGTGCTCAGCTGTTACGTGGATGCAGATTGGGCAAGTGTCAGAGTTGACCGAAAATCAACAAGTGGCTATGTGTTCCTCGTCGGAAGCATGGTAGTGTGGTCAAGCAGAAACCAGACCACTGTAACCATGTCATCAACCTCCCAACAGTGAGATTTGCTGGAGCAGAAAGTGATTGACATGATCTACTGCCCGACTGAGGAGATAACAGCAGACATGCTAATGAAACCACTTCCCAAAGAACAGTTCCAGAGGTACTACCATGAGGTCACTGATGACTCATGCCAGGCAGGTATCGAGAAGGGGTGTTAGTGGAGAGCACCCTCTGCCTGGTTGTCTCCATCTAGAGGGGCCTTAAGTGCCATCTAGTGTGCAGATTCAGTACTGAACACTAGAGGTGCCTTAAGCGCCATCTAGTGTCTAGAATCAGTAATACACAGAATAATCCACAGTGTGGCACTGTGAGCGCTGCAATGCTTATTAGTGTTCCAATTTAAATCTTGTCTTTAGTTGTATATTTTTTCCAGTGCTAAATAAATTCAGTTTTCTTTATCAATTTTGGCCACTGTGTGTCTTTTGCAATCTGCATGTTATTCATCACACCATAACACTAACAAATGTGGTGTACATTCCTTCAAGGAGGATCTATTCTCTGTGAAATGTACAGGCAAAGGAGGTTTAATCTCTATCTTCGAAGACAATCAAATGACCATCAGTGAGAAACCCCAGCACAGAGAACCACCTACTGCAGCTCAAGTTAAGTAGAAACTTGTAGCAGTTCCCCACACTTAAAGCTGACAACAGTGCAAATCTCGTGCAGCAGAAGTGAAGTATCACAAGCTGGTACCAATGACTGGGACATAGGGATAACAAAGCTATCAAGAGACTGGTTATAGAAGGGTGAGCTCATGGTATTAGGTGTAATCCATGTGACAATGATGTTAATGATTTTTGTGAATGTTGTGAAAAAGGAAAATTCTCATGCAAAGAGATTCCCTTAAAGTAAATTGAGATCTGAACGACCTAATGAACTAATCCACTCCAGTTTGTGTGGATCACCATCAGTTAATTCAACAAGGGGGGTGGAAGTCAATGGATTAAATATAAAAATAAGGTAGAAAAGATTGAATGGATGCAATCTTGGACTCGACTATGAGTGGCAAAGTATTTTATTTACTTGCGACTCCCAAAATGACAGTGATATCAAAAATAACACATAATATATACTGCAATAATAATGATGTACTCACAAAATTGATATGGATGTTAAGGCAATTGATGAGACATAGTAAGTGACTATGCTGTGTCCGGGGGTAGTTGACACAGTTGAGAATTATAAGTGAAACAATTTTATCACTAATATTTTGTAACATGTGGTGAGATTAACAATGAGGCCCGAGCTGGCCAGCTTTCAGTCATATGACTTTCCTCAAGGGCGGATCACGGCGCAGTGGCGATCGTGGTGATGGTGGAGGAACTCCTTTTCTTCTTTTTTCCTGTGCTGATGTATGGGAGCGTGCAGATGTTGCTCATGTGGTCATTCACTGCGTTAATCTCTTGGTGTATGAAGAATGACTCCACCACAACGCGGTCATAGTAAAAAGGCACTTTGTGGATCAATTTGCTATTTGCCCAGTCGGGGGTGTGGTTGTGGGATCGGTTTTCTACTCGACAATGCTGAGTGAGACTGCGAAGACACCACTGTCCGCCAAACAAGCGGCCTCCCCATGGGTAGCTCCATCTCTGGACAACTTGCTTAACTAGTAATGGCCCATATCGATGATTCTGTAACCAACTCATACTCGCAGTTCGGTACTAGGCTTTGGGGTAGATACATTGACAATTGCATTGTCATCATAAAAGAGGACAATTTTGAGACTTTCCTCAACACTCTCTCCAATCTCTCCAGCCAGGCATTTCCTTCACCTATGAGAAAATGGATAATGGCACCATCCCATATCTTGATATCACCCTGCTCATAGATCCTCACGGCAACATCGATTCTACCATATACCGAAAACCGATCTCAGTTATTAACCTCCCCCCCCCACATTTCATATTATTGGGGTGCACAATACACCCACAATGCCATTTACAATGCTGGCATCAGAGCGTATAAAACTTGCTCCACACGTGCCTTCCTCGACGCAAAACTCAAGTTTATATTTAAATGTTTTTTTTTTAAATCGGGCAGTTCTGCCCACTCCATCAAACGCGCCCTCGCCAAAGCCCACCGCACTCACCAACACCACAATGCTAACCTTTTCAAAATCCCCTTTCTACACCCAATTAAGTCCATCCCCCTTATAGAAATGGACAGAATCCACAAATCTAGATCTCTCGACCCTACTAATCTCTCCGACCTCCACAGATCCATCCGCAACCTGCTTAAAATGCCCCCCCTCCCCCCGCTTTGCCTCTTTCCCCTACCTCAGCGACTCTAATATCTCCCTACCTCTCCAAACACTTTTATTTATCATAATGTAAATCTGACCTACTCGTGTGGCAATAAGACAAAAAACGCCTTTCTAAAGAATCATACTAAATCATATTGCCTTAACATCCATATCAATTTTGTGAGTACATAATTATTATCGCAGTATATATTATTATGTGTTATTTTTTATATCACTGTCATTTTGGGAGTCACAAGTAAATAAAAAACCTTGCCACTCATAGTCGAGTCCAAGATTGTGGCCATTCAATCTTTTATACCTTATTTTTATATCGGTTAATTCTTTTGGTGGAAATACAGGATGGTGGATACCAAATGACCACATTTGTAAAAGGCATGGATTGGGGTGGGTAGGTGGAGGAAGGTCATTCAACCCCTCATTCTGTAGCCTAAGGTAGGAAGTTAAGAAACCATGACAAGTTGGAGTGCTGAACATGGATTGTTCACCATTGCAAGCACTTTTCATAATGGCTAATTTGCTGCCACACAGCATGCCTTCTGGACACATTTCAACCTCGCTCCTTGTGCAACTCTCCCAAACAACCATTCGATTTCTAAGTGAATTGAACATTTTTGTCAACAACTACTACTTGTACAGTTGCACAGTTGGTTTAGGGACTGACTGTGACTCGGCGGTCCCAGGTTCGATTCCCAGTACTGGCTCTCGAAAATTTCGATCCCAGGGTACTAATCATGACCCCTCGCATAGCGCCTAAGCACCATGAGGGGTACATAACGCCTGTTGTGCGGTTGACTACAGTTGATTGGACAAAAAAACAGAACAAAAACAAGGCCTAATCCAGCAACACAAAGAACTATTGCCAAACATGTGGGAGTGTCGCCAGCAACTGTGAATCACATCACAGCTAAAGATTTACATCTAGAAAGAGGCACAAGGCCCATGTTCATAAGCTCATGCCATGCCACATTGCTGAACAGATGATCAACTGCCGGAATTGTACGAGAACTACCTGGCTGGTGACCGGTGGAAGTACATTGTTATTCTGGATGAGGCGTGGATCTACCTGAATGATTGCAACAAAATTAGGGCAATCATCCTACTATCGTCCACATGGTGACAAGAAAATTTCCAGATGAGTTCGTGAAACCAGGGAAAGTTTCTCAAGAGGATTCATGGTGGTGGCTGGTTTCTCATACAACGGGAAGAGGACATTGAGACGGATTACCACCAAGGTGAAAATTAACTCGGCCTACTATCAGGAAAACGTCCTGGAACATTTATACCAACATGTAATACTAACTATATATGGCAACGAGGCCAGCAATGCGTTCATCTATCAGGACAAGACACCCAGTTATACCTCGCATTCCACAGTTGAATGCAAGAGATAAGGTAAAAAATACCTTGTTATATTTTTAAAATTATTGGGCAATGACGAAAGTCTCATATGCTTGACGTGAGTTTCGAAAATTTTCATTTTCTTAATTTATTTTCAAGAATCTTCTTTGCCAAGTTTCTAATTTTAGTCCTGCAATCCCCCCCCCATTTTATTTGAATACATGTTGAATTTGGAACAAAACAAAAAAATTTGCAATTCCCTTCAGCTTCATATCCCAGTCAAGTTACCAGATGTTGCGCCCATGGACTTCTGCACTTTTGGTCTGTTGAAACGTTCACTTGGACACCACCGACCTACTATTTTGGATGGCCGATGGAAAGTGTGGACCAACATTGACCATCATGCGTTTCAACACACTTCTACGGTGGATAATTCGCTGCAGGGCGATTGTCAGGAAACATGGCCAACACATCGAGCACAACAGGTGGTTGAGAATTGCCACTGGTTATTCAACTTTTTAAAAATAGGTCAACAAACATGAAACAACTAATCAAGAGTAGTAGAAAACGCCGATATATTCAAAACGAGATAGGGTTGAATGGATAGCTGGATGCTAAACTGAATAGGCGATAAGAGCTGGCAGAACTCTCCTAATATAATAATAGTAAGCTATTATTTAAAATGAAGAAATTAAACCAGAAAAACATGGGAACTGACACTAGTAGTTGTTGGGTTATTAAAATTAAACTCTGAGCAGAGCAAAAGAAATCCAACTAACCGTCAAGCAAGAGTTGTTAGAGGTCCACATCAATTGCCATATTGTGTTAATGCTCAGTTATAAAAAGATAATGTTAAATATCCCATTACTCCCAGCTACCCCTATAGAAAAAACCACAAATTGTTCGTGCTTTAATTATTTCAGCTTTACTGGGATTAACAATAGTAATTGCTGCCTTGACGTATTTGGTATTCACAGGAATACCTGAAAATGAGGGTTAGTCAGAACAATAAGAGAAGATTGCGAGAATAGACCCAGTAACCGTGCCAATCCGGGCACTAGCGGATGCCGTTATTCCCATTAAAATCTCCATCGGAGCTGCAGGGTACGATCTCATTAGTCGAGTAGAGGTAGTGTGTAAAGCCTTTTTAAAAGCAATTGTTTTAACAGGGTTACACGTTGATACCAGAGGCAATCTACGGACCGATTGCACCAAGATCAGGGTTAGCTGCAAGACATTTTCTGGATATTGGGGCTGGAGTAATTGATTCGGACTACAGAGGAGAAATTAACATACTATTGTTCAATTTCGGAGATTCGGATTATTACTTACATATAGGAGACAAAATTGCTCAAATAATTTTTGAATGTGCCTATATTGTTGAATTTAAAGAAACTGAAGAGTTAACTAGGACGATTTGGGGAGACCAAGGGTTTGGGTCCACTGGATTAAGATCAATCACACCCCCATGGGTAGAAAAATTTCCCCATCACACTAGAGCGACCAGGCATATTACTCTACGAAAAGCCCGATGTCGTCTAATGGAAGACCTTAAAAATCTGGGAGAGAGTTCTGGGGAAAAGAGGAGCGAAGTAGTCCACCATGAAGAATCGGACACAAGCACCGCGTCATGTCACCAGTGGTGGAATTTGAAGGTTCGGATGATGAGGAATGTGAATATTATGTCCTACCGGTAGAGGGGGGTAGAGATAGAGTGCCACGCACCGGAGAGGTGGAGGCTATGTATGGAGGTTTTATAAATACCATTCCAATATTTATAGTATATGTTATTCTAACAGCACGGTGGGCGGGGTTCAAAAAACGGACAAGCCACCCAGTCCTTCAGCCGCAACCGGGCAAATCTGCAGACATAGAAGCAATAAAGCTGATTATAAGGGCTAATCCCCACCCTACCAAACAGGGGTTGGTGATAAGAACAAAGTGGAAGAGAAAAGGAAGCTTAGGGAGACACTGTTCATATGATGTAGGAGATGATGGACCAATGGTAAAAATTGAAATTTGTGGTCAACAGTATGTTTTTGATTGACACTGGGAGCGAGATCACGCTAATGAAACAGAGTAGTTTGCGCCACTTAGGATCAAATCAGCCCTATTTAGAGAATGTGATGGCCAATATAATGGGAATTGGAG
The DNA here is from genome assembly GCA_034698785.1 of Mycogona germanica. Taxonomy (NCBI): domain Eukaryota; kingdom Metazoa; phylum Arthropoda; class Diplopoda; order Chordeumatida; family Chordeumatidae; genus Mycogona; species Mycogona germanica. The sequence goes on along the minus strand of JAQGBY010007162.1, from coordinate 2,476 downwards.
GCACAACTGTAAATTTGATTGGAGCATGTAGGTTACTGTTACATTTACGGGCAAAGACCATAGAACATAGTTAAAATTTTCGATATTCACAACTTGGTGCATAGTGACGGAATATTGGGAGCCAATTTTATTAAAAAGAACGGTTTAGTGATAGACCTTCAGGGGAAGAAATGCTGGTATCACAAGAACACAAATGAGTCAGTTGAAGACTCACCATTAGAGTTGTACATTTGGTATGTGCATGCCACTGAAGATTTTCAATTAAAACCAAACGAAGAGGTAATAATGAAAGCTACACTACCACAGGGTGCTTTGGTTGGTACCAGATTCGCACTGGCAGGTGGAGGGGGTGCCAACATCAGCGTAGTTCCAGCAATTGTGCAGCCGGAGGGTGGAATAGTCCCCATCCAATTATATAAAGATTCACAAGTTACGTTTTCTATAGCAACGGGAATGCCAATCACGAAGCTAAGCCCTATAAAGGAGGTGACCCCCAAGACAGTAGCCCACGTTCAGGAAAATGAGGAACCAAGTAAGGGTGTGGAAAAGGCAAGGTTGATAAAAATAAAATGTGGGGAACAACCACCACATATAGGTGAAATGTTTAGATTATTAACTAATTATGTGGATGTAATCCAAGGGCCAGGGGAATTAGGTCAATGTCCAGTGGTGAGACACCGCATTCCCACGGGGGATACATGTCCTATATATCAAGCTCCTTATCGAATTCCATATCATATGCAGCCCACCATAATGGCTGAGGTGGACAAAATGGACAGAGAGGGAGTAATAGAACCTTCAGCCTCACCCTGGTCAGCACCAGGTGTGCTTGTCAAGAAACCAGAAGGGTCATTACATTTTTGCATTGATTATCATAAATTAAATGAGGTTACAGAAACTGACCCTTTCCCAATACCAAATATCCAAGATACACTGGATTAGCTGGGAGGCGCTAAATACTTTGCTGCACTTGAACTAGCACCTGGGTATTGGCAAATCAAGATGGAGGAGGCAGATAGGGGCAAAACGGCATTTACCGTACCAGGGAAAGGACAATATGAATTCAATAGAATGTCATTTGGATTAAAAAATGCTCTTGTCACATTTCAGCAAACTATGGAATATGTCCTGGGAGGACTGAATAATGAGATATGCTTCTTATACATTGATGATGTCTTAACATTTGGGAAAACCCATGAGGAACTACTGAGCAATCTAGATCAGATCTTAAGAAGACTTAGGGCAGTAAACCTGAAGATAAAACTAGATAAATGTCAGTTCTTTCGAACAGAAGTCAAATATCTAGGGCACATAGTTTTGGCAGAAGGGGTCTGCTCGCACCCAGCAAAAGTTCAGGCTGCTTAGAAGTTTCCAGATCCAAAGAAGTTGAGAGATGTACGGGCATTCTTAGGATTAGTGGGTTACTACCAACAATTTTGATCCTCAACATTTCAGAGATAGCCAAGCCAATGACAGCACTGTCACACAAAGGTGTAAAATTTGTTTGAGAAGAACTGCATCAGAAATAATTTGAGGTGCTAAGAGACACTCTTCTTGGTGAACCATTACTACGGTATCCCAACTTTAGCAAGCCATTTATTTTGACTACGGATGCGTCCGGATTTGCCATGGGGGCAATATTGTCTCAGGAGTTCCCAGATGGAGAGCATCAGATTGGTTATGCAAGTAAAACTCTAGATGCAGCACAGCGAAATTACACGCCCACTGAAAGAGAATGTCGCGCTGTAATCAGCAGTTAAATTGTTTACATGGACGCCAGTTTCACGTAGTTACTGATCATGCCTCGCTAAAATCGCTCATGAATATGAAGGATCAGAATTCACGCCTAGCAAGATGGAATCTCCAACTACAAGGATATAATTTTGAGATAATTCATAGGGCTGGAAAATTGCAAACACATGTCGATGCCCTAAGCCGGACATGATACGGCTAGAAAAGGACCACCACCAGACACCAAGGCAGAGGTAATACCAAATCGATATTATATCAAAGAAGCCCAGAGGCATGATCAGAAGCTACAAAAGATAATATTGAACCTTCTGGAAAAGAAAGATAATCAGGAAGGGGCTACAGAGAAGGGAAACTCATACTTTTTAGATGCCTTTGGGCTCTTGTAAACAAAAAGTAAAATGAAAGAACCCCTCAGGCAGGAATTCTTTGAGCTATTAGTAATTCCAAAAGAATTCCAATTATATCTGTTATGCAGCTACCATGCTGTGCCTTATGCCAGCCACGCAGGGTTCAAACGAACATGGCTTAAAATGAAACGCGCTGTCCTCTGGGATGAAATAATGTACGACCCATCGTGGCGCAGTTGGTTTATGACGGACTGCGATTCACCGGTCCCTGGTTCGATTCCCGGCGCGGCTTTGGCTCGAGGTACTGGTGAAAATGTGCCTCTCACATAGGGCTTAAGCTCTGAGAGGGGTACAGAATCTTCCTGTTGTGATCCGTC
>JAQGBY010007161.1:0-12111 GCA_034698785.1 Mycogona germanica | reverse complement strand
GCCCGAAAAATTCCGAAGGTGTCGGCCGGAATCGAAACCGCGATCACGGGCTAAGAGGCGAACGCGCTACCTCTCTGTGTCGAACGTGGAAATGTGGGTCACCTATCGCAACTCGAAAGGATAGCAAATTTACCGATTGTTTCTCTCGCAGTTTTTGGTCTTAAGTAGTGCCTGGTGGCCAATGAGTACAAGTCAAATTCTTTCTGAGAAACTACTACGCTAGTGGCAGCGCCCATAATTGGTTAGGCCACGAGATCACTGAGCCAAAATTCGCGGAATCACAGGGCTCAAGCTGCTGCTACTTTTTGATCGGACCTCGTGTTTTCTGTTTCGTGCCAGTACATTACCGAGGCTGGCGAGCGGTGACCGTTCTGATCCCTTCCACCCCCCAACATCACCATTGACCGTCGTCACCCTTTCCCTCCACCCCAGCAAACAAATCCAAACTACGGCGCCATTACCTTCTCGATGGATCGCGATCGCTCGTCCATGGTTCTAGAATGTCCGTCGGGTGTGCAAATCTGAACAGCATTCCAGTATCTAGTTTCCCTCAGATTCGCCGTAACTGTGAGCGATTCGGAAAAGCTTTGAAAAATGATCCGGCCAGCCCTAATGGACTTTCCAGTGGGCTCGGCACTCTCTATCCTTTCCGGTCGCTCTTCTATCGAGGACCCTTTTGCGAATCCAAGACGTCAGAGCAGAAAATCATTTTCTATTATTCGCATCTCCGGTTACTAAAGTGATTCTAAAGTTTTCTTTCGAATGACTTTCTCCGAAAATAAGGTGGCGACTGTGGACTTGCTTTTAATTTATATTATATTAGAAAGCAGCCAATAGGAACGGATTATATGTTAAAATGCCGCAAGGGGAAATATTTGTAATTATGATTTTGTTAACAGTTTGATGTTAATAGTTGGTGACAGTTTGTTAATGTGTTTTGCAGAGCGCATGTCTTGTGTTTTGAAATTGTTCTAATCCATTGATTTCACAAAGGATGACAAGATATTTTATTAGACAAATAAATGTAAAGATCTCTACTAGAAGCTTAGAAGACGGTTATCGTGTATTCCAAGGATTTAAAAGCTTTGAAGACGGTTATCTTCACGTACGACTCGTCGTGGCGCAGTTGGTTTAGTTCGGTGGTCCCGGGTTCGATTCCCGGCGCGGGCTCTCGATTATATTCGATCCCGGGGTACTGATGAAAATGTGCCTCTTACATAGTACCTAAACACCGATAGGGGTACAGAAACTCCTGTTGCGATGACGTCACTTCAGTAAATAAAAAACAAAAATCTTGCATTCCAATGATTTTAAAATTGAAAATTCGTGACTATTGGCGCCATCGATAAAGACACTTAAACGCGACATGGGAAAAGTGAGTGGGAGGGGGGCGTTGAGAAAGTGGGAGAGGAAGGTGGTCAATTGTGCGGTATAGATTTGATTTCGCGAATTCCGTTGGCAGTGTGGCCGCCGTCTTTTTAGCGAATCGATAAAACCGGCTCTAAAAAGCGTCTGACACCATCTGAGCTCTGAATCTATGCGGGTGTTCCATGGAACTGGAACATTGGTTTGTGTGAAACGGAATGTTCTTCGCATTACTCCTCGCCAAGTGCAAAGCAATCGTATTCACGAAATCGGTTTACTCGAAAAGAGACTTAAGAGGAAAGAGAAGTTGGCTTTCGGTCTCACGATTTTTCACCTTGTCTTCAAATTTCTAGTCCTCCAAGATTCATGGAATTTCAGACTCATGTTTATGCGTCCCGGATTTTACTCTCTAGCCTAGTTTGCAAATCTTACCTCGCGCTGTAGATGGCCAAGTGATTTATTTTAGCTAAATTTTAGTTTCCTTAACAGAAATTTCAATTGAAAATGTAGAGTAGAAGTTTTTCAAGAAACCGTTTGAGCGGAAACGCTGATGGCCTCCTTAACAAATAGCTCAAAAAGGTTCTGTTCGGCTTTAGCAATAACGATCTAAATTTTCAAAAAAATATAATGCAATTCTACATGAACATTCTCCTATTGAAAACTATAGCATTTTACTATATCCTTGATCAAGACGTTCAATGCTTGCACAAGCTGGGCTGTGAAAATTTTAATCTCTTCGATTAACATTTTCCCTATATTGTTTCCCATTTTGCGCCCACAAAAATCCCGTCCAAAATACATGTTGATATGACATGTTGACGATAAACGGCTGGGAGAGGAAACTCGCGTGTGTTTTCACCTAATCACAATATTTACATATTTGTTGATCTGGGTTTGCCATCGGCGCTGTTTCTGCAGAGCAGGTCGCGACCCCAAGTGGTGAGGCAGAGTGATCACTAATTGCTCGCTACTTCGGTTAAGGGTAAATCGATAAGAAATTCACGAGGAAACAGTTATTAGAGATAATGAGGGCCCTGGAGGGAGAGATGAGTGGGGGATGGGGGGGTTGCTCCTTTCAAATTCGATTACCTGCTTACTGAAGTTAAAATTCAAAATTCCAAAAAAAAAATACTCGTACGTTTAATTATTATTGTCCATACCATAGAGTGTGGATAATTAACTGATTGGTTGGAGATGTAGTTTACCAATCTGAGAAAAGGTTAGGTTAGTTTAAAAGTTTATTCCAAGCCAACATCAAGCCGCTTCTCTTCTATAGCAGATGTTGCGCAAAATCGCCAGTTGCGCTAGTGTAGCTATGCAGCTCCGTCATTTAGGAAAGAGTCCGCCAAGTTAATTGCATCGTTCCCCGCTAGGTAGCGGTTGAATTCGTCATTTCAAAACTGTCACGTTCTCGGAAATCTCCTGTTGCAGATATAAAATTATTTTCCTCACAGACATTTTTTTTTTAAATCATGGAAAATAATGTTTCATATTTCTTATCAAATATTTGGGTCCTCAAATGTATATATATATATATTTACCATTCAGTCACTTGCGCCCTGGTGCAGAATTCATGTGAAAGGCCGCCATTCTGCCTGGTCACGTCCTACAGAGGTCGCTACCATCAACCGGTAATTTCGGGTACAGCGCATTACGGCATTAGTATGAATAACAGAGCTGTGCTGGGGTTGTGAGTTTACTGTCGCGTTCGTTATCATTGATTTCCGTTGATTAATATTAATATTAATAAATATGGTCTAAAACAATAAACCCGTTGTTTTTCATCTGCTATTCCATAGATGGCGCTGTCAGCAGTAGTAACAGTGTACTGGCGATATTTCCGAACAAGGTTGTTTGTCGAGCCTCAGTGCACAACGACGCAAAAGCTCTACACCAAAACAGGGTCATTATTATTACTTTTTTTTATTTCTTGCCTATAGCAATTCAGTCTCTTGTTTGGGTTTGCAGAAAGCAACATCTCAACGTGTTGACGGCGCACTTCCGCACGATGGGCGATACTTTACTCAGCAAAGAGTGACGTCACCGCTGTCACTGGCACTGACGCGAGCTGGCAAGTTGTCTAAATAAACTTTTGCGGCGGACATCTTGAATTCGTTATGTCAGATTCAGTCAACAATGGAGGTGATCCATTACGACATGTTGTTGGCGCAATTTTGTTTTCTGCGATGGCGAACTATTGGTGCAATAAAACCGAGCAGAATCCAGCAGTCGACATAACTGCGCAGTTGAGCGATTAAATCCCCCTTTTGATTCAACATCCAGCTGGGACTCATGTCCGTCCATAGCTCCAATTGGATAACACCAATGAGTGTATGTAGGAGGTGTAGAGTATAGGAGTAATATTCGTGTGTATTTATTGGGGCGCATCCAGCGATCAGACTGATGAACACAGCTCAGTACGGTCTGGATTTCGGGCTCAACGTCTCAAAAAGTTGCTCGAATCCGAGATCCCTTTTCCAATGAGGAGCCGCCTCTATGCCTTTCAATTCGCTGGAAATCATAAACAAAAACTGAACCTTGCATCTACGTCGAACTCATAGTTTTCTCTTAGTCTTGAGTTTATTTTTCGCCACAAAACTTGAGGAGAGAGTAGCACTAAAATAGAAAGATGTTTACACCGAAATGTTTTGCAATTGACGTTATAGGGAGTCGAAAGTATCGATAAGCAATACTGGCTTCTGGTTAAAGTTGTTGGTCTTTTTTCTTTTCTTTTTTTTTGTACGAGCAAGGCTTTGTTTATTGATATTTTCGGTAGCATCCGGAATACTCTGGAAAACATGTTTTGACTGTTATCCCAAAAAAGAAGCAAAGTGAAATATAAAAGAACAAACACGGGAAAATCGGCAACGAGCTGGATGCTAGCTTATGCTTAAGCATTTCATTGTCAACTTTGCACATATTTTTCGTGTGTGGTTATTTTAAGGCGCTGCCTATAACGACTCGTCATAGCCCAGTCGGTATCTCGGGTTCGATTCCCGGCGTGGGCTCTCGATTATTCGATTTAGTGGTACTGTTGTAAATGTGCCACTCACATAGTGCCTTAGCACCAAGAGGGGTTCAGAAAATCCAGCAGTGATATTATTACTCTACAATGAATTTTAAAAAATAGTCGGCACTCGATTTAAATGCGTTATTGTTAAAGTGAAGTAGTTCGTTTATATTTTTATGTTTCTTTTTTTGGCTTTGACACAATTATAATTTCCAACAGGATCTTGTCTGTGTGTCATGGGTCGTAGCACGACTACAAAAATTATAATTATATGATACAAATCGTGAAACACCATCCAAAATTCGCTATATTACGAATTATACCCACAAGCAGCCCCAAGAGAGTTAATATAAAACGATGTTACGATTTTTTAACGCGCCACCAAAAAAAAATAACATTTTTACATTTACAGATGGATAGGTATAAAGGGTAGACATAAACACATTTATTTAAGGATACATGCTTTACCTGAAGTCTCTGGCCCGGGCCCACGACTCTCTAATCAGTAGGGGAAAAACACTTGGTCCAAATGGCCAACAATTACCTCCCGTGGTTTATTTATCTGCTGACGTAATTAGTTTTAGAGATTGCCGGTGCTCTATACCTGTAGTTCAGCGCACAGTTCCACTATGTCAACACAAAGGGTTCGGTGGTGCGCACTAACAAAAGAGTATACCAATTATTAATATTGGCAAAACAGGTTGTAGTCGCAATTTCTGAACGCTCCCTCCTCCCCTTACACATTCCATCTCTTGGTCGTCCCTCCTCTTCAGTCGCCATGGAGCTATTGCGTGATGCTCACCGGTAATAATGTTGGTGGGTGGTGGCGGTGGTGGTAGTGGTGGTGGTGGTGGTGAGGGTTGGGGAAAGGGGAGTCAGTTCCCGTGCTTCGAAAATCAATCGGCTGATGTGTATGTGCAACTGGGCGCAAGTCAATCGCGATCGTGAGCCGCAGGTTGTTATACTTCACCGATGACAGGACTAGCAGAACTGAAGGTTATAGGTGGCGCAGTCGGCGTTTATATGTATACAATGAATTGGGTCTGGTGCGACGATCGTACGTGAGATTGGCTGTGGCGGACGTGTCTGTCCTGAGAGAGGGGAGGGGATGGATGGGCGATAACGTACTCGTCTCGACTCGCCCAAGTGTACCACACTGGTCGGATAGCAACCAAATTTCGTTGTGGGTTGGTGGCCGCGCCGCGACAGTCGCGAGCAACGGCATTGAGTGACGTCCTTTAGGACTGGAAGTGTTATGCAAAGCGGCATCCATCGTTCTCTTTCTCCGAACGAGTTTATATATACTCTTGTACATTTTGTCCTCGCACACTTTGGCGCTAGCAAATGGCGTACGAAATTGGAATTACCGTAAAATTGCAAATTGGCTTTTCTTTTTACATGCGTCGTGAGTGTTCGCCGTAATCTGTGCTCGGTATCTCCTGATGGTAGGCGGCGCGTACAGAGTAGAATAGCACGGCAAATTGAAAAACTCCTTTTATCTTTTATCTGGGCTCGTTCCCTAAATCAAACTTGCAAGCGTGCTGCAAGTGCGCGGGGAGGGCAAAATTGGGGCACGATGCGCCACTCTTCAGAGAAACGGTTAAATTGAAACGACAACCAAACATTACTTAGGATCTTGTTTCAATTTAATAGAGCGTGTCTCTTTGTTATTCGCCAGACGCGCATCGTCGTGTTTCGGGATAAGGCGGTCATCTTTGAGATATTTTTGTCTGGTGATGCGTGATTGATGTGCTCAATCTTGGCTCGGCTGAGGAATAGAGTTGGAGATGTGACGATCCCTGAGTTCAATTCCCGACGCGGACAACCATTTATTCCCGATAAACACATCTGTTGCTGTGTTTATCTTGTGTTGGTCGTGGATATTTTATTTCTTTGGAAATCTTCTTGAACATAACTCAACAGCTCCTAAAAAAAATCTTTAACGAACCATTTATTCGATTCCGGGTACTGGTGAAAATGTTCGCGAAAGAACTGAGATATGGAACAAAGCCAATATTCTGGAAATCAGTAATGGTAAGCGTTGCTGTTTCATTTCTGGGCGACACTTCACTTCATTGTGTTGAACTTGGCTCAAAGATCAACGGCGAGTACCAACGGCTGTTAATGAAGTGCCTGTTTCCTGACATGAAAGAAATCTCAGAGTTCTTAATTTTTCAGCACGATGGCGTTCCAGCCCATCGTGAGTAGAATACCGTTGCACTGCTCACTCAGGAGACGCCTGAATTTATCGAACCTGATTTGTGGCCACCAAATTGCCCAGATCTGGATCCAGTGAACTATGGGATTTGGGGTGTTCTAGAAACAAGAAAAGGTCTACAGACAATGTGGATGAACTGAGAAAGCAGATTCAGAAGGCGTGGAATGAGCTCGACCAGCGGACAATTGATGCGACAATTAGAAAGTGGCGCAATTAGAAAGTGGCGCACGGCGGTCATTTTGAACATCTTCTGAAATGGCCATCATTTTGGTAAATATGTTCACGTCATTTGTACCAAATTTCATAATAATCGGACTATTTTTGGTTGACTTACTAGAAATAATAAAAGTGGTCCATAGTTTCAGGTTCACCCTGTAGCTCACCCATCATCAGCAAAATTGACGACAGTCAACAGTATTCTAAAGCCGAAATGGAGAACTTTAAGGGTTTCGCCAATCGGTTAAGAAGTTGCAGAAGCTTCTTAGTCGATTCACGAAACTCCAAAAGTTCTTCAATCGTCGCAATACACCGTTGACGTGTTAACAGCAAATGAGTAATTAATTCGCGCACATTTCTCATTTCTGTGGTCCCACATGCTCAACCGAATAAGCTCAGAGAACTAACTCCATTGAAAGAACGTGACGTTAGCGTTTCTCCAATCGCTTTGGCGTCTTTCCATTGAATTTGCGCTAACTCGCAATTGTCTTTTCCAGACATTCTTCGTATTGGATTGCACTGTAAAAGAATCGTCGACTCCTTCGCGAGTTTTCGAAACTCATTGTCTCAACTATCTTTCAATGGAGGACGCACTTCTGCAGCATCATTCAGAGTAACTCGCCGCTCGAGTGTCAAGACGACACATAATTTATAGAGACTCGAAGCTATTGTTTGTTGCTCTCCAAAAATAATTGCACCTGATCCGACCACTTCCCAACAGCGCTGGCGCCAGTTCACTGGTTTCGTCTATTTTCCCTTTTATCTCCGCTTTCCGGTATTGTTTTCGCTGGTCCATAGAGGGAGCGACGTGTTACAGTGGGTGTCTTTGATACCGGAGGAAGGCGGGGAAACTAGGAAATGCCGACTTGAATGCCGTGCGCGTTCAAATCCACCTGAGATCCGCGACAAAACGAACCATAACCAGATAGGTCAACATTGAGGCCGTGTGAAATTCGTGGCGAAATTAGGACGCAGCAAACGAACAACTCGGGATTTCGACTTTGCTTGAATGATTTATTTCTAGTCCCATGGGCCATTGTAATGTTTAAATAGGTTGTCGTTGATATTGGGCATCATCATCATCATCCAGGTGGTCTCAGGTGGGTTTTGTCGCTGAGTCGAGCGCGCTAGTTGAAAATTCGGCGGAATCATTTAGCTGAGCTTTTTTTGATGAACGCAAATTGTATGGAACATCGCCGACCAAATTGGGTTACGTCGGCGCTAATGACGGCGACGAGGGACGACGACCAACCCGGCAGTGGGTACATCACCCGGGGTAGCAGTTTTCAACCGAAATTCACTTGGTGATGGAGATATTCGAACCAGGATTCGCTGATAAAAAGCGATTATCCAGTGGGGTAGCGGCTGCGTAATATATTTATTTCATGAGGGATTTAGTTAGGACGTCTGGATGATATATATACTAAATGGTGAATTCAGGACAGACCGAATGAGGAAGACGAACCGAGTGGCGAACTCGCTTTTTATAATAATATTTTACTATTATTTTAATTAGAACTGGTAATTGCGAAAATCGTCTTCTTTATTCGGTCTGTCCCGAATTCACCATTCAATAAATATATATTTATTTCATTTTCAGAGTAACATGACTGCATTTAATAATTGATGAAATTTAAAAGCGAAAAAGCAAACGACAGAAAGCGAATATTAAACAAAGAATGAATTTGATAAACATTTATCTGTGCAAAATGAAATATCGAATTGTTTTGAAGAATTGAACGATTCAGTTATGCGAATTCTTGTTCGCTGAAATACATTTATATTTGATTATCTTTCTGCAAGGAGTTCTTGCCAAAATCGGGACGCTTTCAAACCATTATTTTGACAGCGCTGCCACGATTTGGTTCAAAAATCAGGGTCATTTTAGATAACTAGATAGAAAAAAATGTGAATCAATCATTTCTGCAGACACTAGCAAAAAATATCAGCACTTATTAAATTATATTTCGTAAGAAATAAAAATAATTATCAGTTGCACAATGAAACACGGATTAATTAAATTATTTCTCTCAAATAGAAATCATCGCGTCATCCAATGTGTGTGCGCAGAAACAATCTGCGCTTCAAGATTTAATTTCATTATTGGGATTACGTCGCCATTTTTTTTTAGTCACCCTCTCGCACATTGCTCCGTGACGCAAGCGACGTGACCATGTTAATCATCAACGTTGGCGGGGGGACAATGAGTGGGTCGCGCATAATTAATTTCTTAAGCTGCAAGTGCAGCGCCGCCGCCATCTTTTTTAATTTATTCTGGTGTCGTGTGCAGCATGACGGAACAACAAGTATCAGCACACACACACACTTTTAATTAATTTTATGCTCCGGTCCTTTGTTGCGCGACTTTTTTGTGTGTGTGTTTGCACCACATAGATCTCGCGGGTCTTCGACTTCTTCCACGATATTAATGTTTGGGCAAACAAAGAGGTTGTCTGTTAGAGGCACAGGGCAAGGTCAGGACAAGGCCAGCCTCCTGTGGGTGTTTCTAAAAATCAGTTCTGTTTCAGTTATGGGTGCTTCGTTCGAACGCCATCACATGCAAGCTAGTCAGTGTGACAAGAGTTGAATGAGCTTTAAGACGTATGTAAGTGAAATTGGTAAGGGTATTGATTCAGTTTCACCTTCGCAGAATTAATTAATCGCTGGGCTTGGGGGTGACAGCCCATAGTGGAGTGGTTGCGGCCTTCTACCACTAGTCTGATTCTTTGTTTGGCGAGTCCGAGAACCCTGTCACATGCTCACTGCATGCTCCAATCTCCAATCTCGAATATTAAAAGTAAATAGCAACTGTCCTTAAATTGGTTTTTCGCGCGACGCCGAAGCCATCCGTTAACGCGTATGTTGTCGTCGTCAAGAGCATTGCTGTCGGCAGTGACTGCGCGCGTATAAGGGGCAGCCTATGCGCCCCCCCCCCCACTGCCCCGCTTCTTTATAACAACAGACGTTAGACAAACATTCGGTACTGTCTGACTCCAATCGATTTATTTAATCGTATACCATAAAATAGGACCTCAAAAGTTTCTGTTCGGGACATAACTTACGAATGGCTTGACGAAATTGACTGAAATTTTACCTGCAGATAGTTCCTCGCATTAGTTGTCTTGCCACGAAATTTCAGATCTCGATTTTCAGTATTTCACAATAAATTAACCGTTAATAAATTCTTACAACTCTACCATATTCCCCATAAAAATTAAATATGGCGTCGCCACATCAAACGAATGACGCTGTTAATATCGCGTAAAAACAAAGCAACTTACAATTAGAATTATTTACTAGAATATATTTTAAATATTAAAAATATAAAATAAATTATCATTACTAAAAACCAAAATTAAGCAAAACGATATTTTTTTAAATTATTATTTTTTCCGATTACATATTTCAATTGCCAACATCCATCAAGTTCTACCATTAAGTTCTACAATAATTTGTAGAACTTTGTCATATTTAGAGACCGCGTTTCAAATTTTAAGACCAAGGTGGTTACTAGTTTTTTCACTTGGATGCATCCCACACACCATGTATTTTTTTCTTGCCCGAGACCGTTCATTTGGAAAACTTATTCTTAAACACGCGAGTTGATCTTTTCTGCCTAGCTCGGGGTCAGACTGAACAAGAGTTAGTACCCTTAATTGGAAGCCGCCACTTGCAGAGACCGTTTGCACACGCGCAATTGATCACTGAATCCGGAACTGCTCAACCGGATAGAAATATAATACAGAGTCGCTCTAGGATGACGATGCTCGAATAAGTCAACAACAGTCGCAGAATGTCAGGGCCGCACTCGGAGAACGTTGTTTTTCTGCTGAAATCGTAGCTATACTTGTTAAGAGCCAAATCTATCACAAACATGAAACAGAATATACTGAACAGTGACGATCAAGTGATGCTAGAATTTTAGTCAATTTTAGAAATTTGGGAAGGTTGAGTGTTTAACTGAATATTTGGAGGATGATTTGTTCCTACAATTAAAATCTCCAATTGTAGGGGAAATGAAAATTTATTTTAAATAATATTTTCTAATGTTGTATTTGGTCCAGAACTTTTAGTACTTTGTGGCTCTGAATATTTAATTCAAAACAATTCTGATTTTGTGTTCTTGTATTACATTAGTAAAAAAATTTTTTTGACTCAAATAAAATTGAGTTATTCAAATTATTGAGGCGCACAAACGCAATTTTCAGATCTGACAAATCCGGAACATAGCTCTCACCAGAGCTATACAATTTGTTCAGAAATGACTTGATTTTTCATGGACGACATGCTCGACATATTCCCTATATTGTCGGCGCACTTGGTTGTTGCACTCGAGCTTCTAGTAACTGAAAAATCTCTACTCTGTTGTAGCAACCGTTGTAGCAGGCAGCAGTCAATTATTTCCCCCTCTCATATTTCTATTATTTTTTATCGCGATCACGATAACAGCTCGGCAGAATTTCTATTTTATGGCGGCATTACGCCTGGCTGTACATTCTGAACTAGCGCCATCTAGTAACTTGACATGACGTCACAAGAGACAAATTTCAAAAATGAATCTCCAGCCAAATAACCTCTAGAATGACGTTATTTGGTTTAAGATTTTTCCAAATCGCCGTTGAATATGCGCATCGCTTAAAACTTTCTCAATAAGATTCACAGGGCAATAGTCAAAATTCAATTGTCAGTTATGATCGTCGTCGCCGATTTTATTACACTGGCTATTGAGTTGACCAACTTAACTGTAAGAAGATACAAGTATAAACAACCGGAGGTCAAATACGACTCCATTTAGCTTTGATATGGATTAATTACACTTTTTTTTGTTGGTTTGTGACGTCATATCCAGTTGTTCACTCGCGCTACTCCAGAATGGGCATCCTGACTACGAGAGAGTCTGCCTGTAAAGTTCTATCGTTGTGCTCGTGTACATTTACGCCCCGATAAACAAGATTAATATTTCACTGTTGTTTTGGCTGTCCAATTGCAACTCCCACTTCCACCCTTCTACACACCCCTACCCGTTTAATGGAACAGTCCGGGTTCCATGATCGACCGAATTACTATCCAACGAGAAACTTACTCTGGCAAACGAATAAAATCCATATCCGGAGCTGCGCTGGAGGAGGATCAACTATCGAACTTAACAGATTGCAGGAACCATATATTCTTGCTTGAAAGCAACATCCACCCTGATCTATATTAAACAAGAAGGATGCCCAGCTTTGCCTGGGTTTACAGTAGCCACCAATGAAATAAAAAATTAATTGTTTAAATTTACCGGCTATTTTACGTTTACACG
>JAQGBY010007160.1:0-12113 GCA_034698785.1 Mycogona germanica | reverse complement strand
AGATTCAACAATTGAAAGACCGAACTGTAATTTTGTAATTCCTCGTCTTCAAGTACAGAGTATCTTTCTTACTTGCCTTCGCTTTCTTTTGCTTTCTTTCTTACTTCGTTGTAAACATGTCTTAAACGTAACACACGATCGCTGGCATCCTCTTAAGCCACCCTGAATGTCCCTGTCATCACTGGCTAATCACAGTGCGGTCATCTTGAGTGCGCCATGAATAATTTCATCGAATATTAGCGGATTAATCTTGTCTTTAGGAGGTCTGCTCCTGGTTTTCCATTCGCCGGCCACCGCTGGTCACATCACGTTCCGTCGTACATAAATAAAGAATGCGCACGACCAACCGCAGGAAATCAAAAGAAATCGCAACACCGCAGCTGTTGCGAGCCGGCCCGCGCGCTGTTACACTAGATTAGAACTCGCGACAATTAGACTCGACAATAACGTAGTCGGCGCCACAGCGACATGGCCATCGACCGCCAGCTCGACCGCACTCGGAATATTGCATCCGGCCCATCACCTGCACGTTTACCCATACAACCATTAGCACCCATTTTCGTGACTAGCGCAGTCAAATTCCGCGTTGACCCGGGTTGACCCGCGGTCGAGACAACTTATTTTCTAGCAGATGACTAACTATAAATGCCATCAAGTATACGCGTATACAACGATGCCTCATTAGACATCGCGAAGAGGATGGCAAGGAGAAAGAGAGAGAGAGGATATAGGAGGAAAAAAATCGAAAATCTTGGTTAATACCCCGCTGCCCCCTTCCTTGCTAAACAGCGCGGAGGAGCTTAATGGCGGCCGTCGCATTAAGAGTGCCATCTTAGCGGACACGCACTCTTGGGTCTGTGTGTGTAACGTGTCATCCGCTCGTTGCATCCCGAGACCCGCGATGTTGGTGGTGGAGTTGACGGCGTGGTTGTGAATGCCATTAATCTCGCCTGTAAAACATTCAACAGTGATGAAAATATCACTATTTAAACTACTCTATATTATCAGCTGTCAACTGTCGAACTGAACATTTTGATTGTTGTGAACATCAATGACGTTTCAGTTTTCTTACATTTTTTTCATTAAATATTAAAACAGAAGTGCTATTTAATTAACCAACAATACATTGACTTTTGGACGCAATTACAGTTACAATGAACAGATTCAATTTATGAATTCAATTTTTTTGAAATGTGTTCATATTAATTAGTTTCTGCTACAGATGCTGCGGTAATTCGCTCGTTTTTTACCGAACAGTCCGTCTGTTTCTCGAGCTCGTGTACTCGGGGGTGGGGGCTCTATAGGACACATCTATTGCAATATAAACGAGGCACATGTATGACCGCCAGTTATGCCACGGCGCGGGGAATTGCACCTGCGATAACGATGTTGATATGTCCCGCGCTCCCAAAGAGAGAGAGAGAGAGAGAGAGAGACGATGATGTGACAATAAAATATGTCGTTTTGACTCGCGGGGGTCGCCCGACAATCTATCGTCACTCGCCCGACACGGAGACCTTTCGCTCAGCCTGAGCAGATATAATATGCACGGTCATATATATAGAGAGGTGACTAGGGAGATAAATTTTTATCGGGGGGACAGCCAAGTCACTGCATCCGACCGAAAATCTCGGCGATTTCGATGATGGGGGTGACATTGCGCGCGCCGTTTGATGGGGGCAAAAGATAATTACATTTTGGGTCCGTTGCTGTGATCTAAGTAATGACCCGTTCGAGAGCCGAACCGGCACAAACTTTGGTTAAAATATTGGGGAATCTCTAAAATCCAAAATTTTCTCCACTTCTCATAAATATTTTTGTGTATGTGTGAGGCAAATATATTATCTGAAGGAAATGAAAAGAACGTTTGATGACGTGGGTGTCGACGAGACCTACTTTCGTCTTCGTTCTACTGGTCGCCTTCGATGTACAAGACAAGTCACAGATACCTTTATATCAGAAACCATTAGAAATAAGTTGTAGACACGATTGAAATTTAGTACGACCTAGTACACTAACTTCTTGTAAATATACAAAACATACGAGTATATTAAACGCACATTTTGTTTCAGAATTTAAAATTGACGCCCGGTTCACTTTTCGGACACTCTGGATGACAGCCGACAGAGGACAAGTCATTACCGCTTTATTTAAATTTTACGCCTACGAAAAAGACGCCGTTTCAATCAATGGTATAAAACAGAGAGAAAAACACCAGACAATACCATCACCGCACAAAAAACCTAAATAAAAGATAGGGTCCGAGTGACCTTTCTGGCTATGCCAGGGTTGATGACAGGTTAAGTTGACGACGATGCGTCTTGTTTCAATTTGGCGTGGCGCGCGCGGTTGCGGCGGTCAGTCTCCCTAATGGGTTTGGTGCCCTGGAGATTGAGAGAGGCGAGATAGAGAAGGACGACGTGAGAAAAGGATGCCGGCTAAAGAGGAAGGATGACCGAGGATGACAGGCAGAAAAGGAGAAAGTGATGGTGCACAACAGGGATGTATTGCCTTACCTGCCTGTCTTAAAAACTCGTGGCGCCATACCGTATGAGAAACAGTTCCAATTGTCACTACAGGTGGCTCTTAAATGTCACCTAGGCAGCAATATTGTACTAGTGAGCAGAATGTTCACGATGGCCGTAAATTATTTGGTGACGCAACATGTTGTGAGGTCGATTGCTCCCTCACATTGGTTTTCTTTCAATAGCGAAAAACAAGTAAAGATGACCATTTACTCGGAATACCCTGAAAATGAAAAGTCCACATTTTTCATTGGGATTGTGGGTTAAGTTAATTTAAAAACAGGATCATCTACAATAGTGATAATGCGATATGCCAATATGTTATGTTCCATATTAACAAAATCAAACGGAAATCCAAATTTCACATCTATACAGAGTACTACTATCATCCGTAGATAGTAGACGCCATCTTATTACAATGTTGCACGCCAATGCGTTACAATCTTGTTGCAATGTCAATGCGTGCCCGTTCAGCAAAGATGGAAAGAAACAGCACCAAATTTGCCACCCTAACTTTAGATTACGGTCGATGTTGGCTGCGGCATCTAGTGATCATGCGAGATGTCAAGACGGTGAGTTGTGTATTGGCTGCGGTAGGGCGAGGAAGATAATAAGGCAGAGAAGCACAAGCTCGACACCTTGTGCGGCGGCTGTAGCGACGAATTTCGCTCAACTCAAGTGATAAAGCAAATCGCATTGGGAACTGGCATCACCGCGACAACCACCAACAACAATAGAAGACACACGTGTGAAGTATTTGTCTCCCATCCAGCAAAGAACAAATTTTAACCTTTCATTTCCCGTGCAACGAGCTCCCCACAAAATGCGGCCGGTCTCCCATCAGATAGATTCGCTCTCGATGGCACACAAGGAGATATAGAGTTAGAAACCACGAGATGCTAGAAATATCACACGTAATTACAACGGCAAATGTTTGTTGATCAGCAATTTTTTTCTGTTGGAAAGTGATCTTGCCTATCAACAAAACAATAGTGACACTGAGGCATGCCGCAGGGAACTCTAGTCAAGTTGATCGAACCTCGATGTCAGCGGCAAAGGATGTCCCCTCTTTAACCTTTTGGCTCGTTTGGCACACGATGTGCGCATCTTCGTTTAGAATTTTTTGTTTCAAGAAACGAATCTATATTTTTTCTTCCGCCGCAAAACAACGCTCGATATACCGACTGTCTCGAGGGTTTCGGCGCAAAGCAAACTCTAAGCCGCTGTAAGTCATTATTTTTTTTTCTCCTCCAACAATTTCTTTGCCTCCTGTAAAGACACAACAGACTGATAACTAGAAAGGTGCACGCCTGGATTGTCGCCATATTAAGGGCTAGTCACCTATAGTCATGCACTTTGCGACAGTCGCGGTGGGCATCGCATCCACGACGTTTCACTTACACGAGATGACGCGAAGACATACACTGTACAACTGCAGCGCCAACTAGTATCAAAAATGGACACCTTCTTTCAATTAGTCCCACAACCGGACACATCAAACGTTAGCAACTACAGAAAACGGCGAAAGTATATTTTTTCTTCTTCGATTGACTAGCCTTAGGCTTGTTCGTGGGCTGTGGATTCGATCCCAATATTCAGTCCTGATGAACCCCTGCCCTTCAGGCTTCAACCCCATTCGCTAAAACCCCGTCCCCTGTCTCTCAGATTGCAACAACCCCCCCCTGCCCATCCCAACCAACCCCGAAAAAATCGATACTATATATGGGGGTTGGGAAAGGCAGAGCCAAACTCCTAATAACAGAAGCAAAAATGACGCACTGTACATTGTATACGTAGGCGCTATAGACACTGCTGGGTAGCTGAACCAGTCGAGAACCAGCGAAGACTATCATCGGGAATGACGCTTTTTCACGCCGAGGAAGGAACAAATACGAAATACCAAATCTAATCTGTACGCGATTAGGAAAAGCCACCATTCAGATTTATCTTATCCAACATACGAGTACATGTTCATGTTCGCATCTCCCTTCCATTCGCACGGAAGCAGAAATAAATAATATCCAATTAGCGGTATCCGGTTAAACCCTTTCATTTCTGACTACGATGCAATTGAAGTGGTGAAAGCCAGAGTGGTGTAACTTAATTTTTTAAAAAAATAAACGCGGCTTTTCGATCTTCAATATGCAGTAAATTGTTCAGGAACTTCAGGAATTTGTTCCATTTTCTGATCTTCAAAAGAAAATGGCCAGAAGTAGTCGAAATGCGCAGTTTTACGTTATTGGCGGAAGAGCACACACAACGTTGACCTGCAATGCTTAAAAGGCCGACGCGAGTACTTCTAAGCAACGAACGATGGGTGTGTGCGGTGGCCAAAATGCAACTGTTCGAACCTTTCTTTATTGCTGGTGTGAAACCTGCAATTTAGCTCCATCTTGCAACAATAGATAAAACTGGATGCCGACAAGAAATTGAGGGGCTCGCTACAAAAAATGGGAGGGTCCAGATTTTCTCGTGCTCTCGAATTAGAGCCATAACATGTACATCTATGTGTTTAGATGATGTGCCAGTCTACGAATGGCTTCCTTTTTTCTTCTTCCTGTAGATCATAAATTTGTGATCACCTAATACGTTTCCATCTCGTCAACAAAAGCTTTCGATGTGGTGTAGATTGGTTACGAATTAGTATGCGATTCGCTCGCTCACTTGCAGCTTCCATGTGCGTGACACAATCATATGGTATTAACCGCATATATCCTGTTGTCGTTTAGCTCCACTAACAATGGATTTGATAAAATTGCAGACCATGAGATTCAATTAACTTTTTATTGCAATACTTAATGGCTTTTTAAATATTACTGTTGAAATGCATCAACGCATTAATCTTTTAAATCTGTGGATTACCAGATAAACTGTACAAATGCTGAATATTTTAATGCGGTCCCATAGCCACATTCTCGACGCTAGCTAACAGTGAAGGCTTGTGAATAACAAGTGGTTCACCTTTCAACAATCGGTGTTAAGACGGCTTTTACGAAATGGATAAAGCACAGGTTAAGGCAGGATCGAGGTTCTTTAAAAAAATCTGATTCGTTATGGGGATTCAGATTACTTTGTGAGAAAAGATGCAATAGAACGAAAGAGAATGGCTCTCAAGTGCCTTGAAAATCTAATTTAAGATATTCCCTGAATCTTGGGCCCTGTTGACCAATTTCGTGGGAAAACATCTCAGTTTTATTAACAGTGTACACTCGGGACAACTAAAATTGATCTACAATCGCGAATCTGGTGTCGAGCGTAGAGAACAACTAAAATATATGCAAATGACTGCCGGAATGGAGCGCCTTCGTGGCAGCGACTCGCAACGGCAAAATTCGTGAGCTGTTTAACGTCTGTTGACCTTTCATTAGCGTCAACACCGCATCACACATACCGAGGAAGCTCCGACTGCCAATGGGTGGCTGGAGGCGCCAGCTATCGAGAAAGGGTGGCAATGCCTGGCTGTGTAGAGATAATTAGCGATACCAGATTTTCCGGTTTGTTCCTCGATAACTCAGGCCAACATAAAAATTATTATAGCATCCGCACTCTCATGTCAGGACGTGGATGAGTCTCGAGAAACCCCAGCACCCTGAAAACAACTCGTCTCTGGAAATGATCCATCGCTCTAACTAATTCGGAACTGTCCAATAAAGGCTGGCAAAAACTTGGCTCGAAATTTATACGATGTAATTGATAGGGTAATGTAATTGCAACTTTACAGAATTCATTAAACTGGTTTTCATTTTCCCAGAATGGTAAACACCAATTTGTTGGCAGTTTGAGGCCATCTAGTTACCTTCCAGTGAAGTCATCTTCTATAAAACTTCTGAAGTAGAATTTAACTGACAATTTTCTAGCAATCTTGGCTTTAGATGCCGTATCTCTAACTGTTCTGAGAGCGTTTTCTTGAGCAGCTCTGTTTCTGGCAATCCCGTATTTGCCATCAACTTTAATCCGGCCCGAGCGACTAGTTGACGGTTCTGTGGTCACTCGTACTCGTTGACTAAATGCTTCATCGATTTGTTGGCTCGAGTTTGTTGACCAAGCACGGCTGCGTCCGACAAAATAAATCTGCAACTGAAAGGCGTCATGGTGAAAGCCTTTCGGCGAAAGGATGTTTAGAAAGTACTACAGCTGCAGAACTTTTGGGAGCCAAAATTATTCCTGGCAATTATTCAAACTTGATTACTGTTCCGCGACTGGCCGATCAACTTTTCATTTATTACTAGCCTATTAATTTATTAAGTTGTTCCACATGAAACAAGCCGTTAGCGAAAACAAGATTTCAGTCGATGTGCTTTAAAATTAGATTTTAAAAATTCCAGTCATACAAAATTTGGTAATGGGGACAGTTATACTACTCTGCATTGATGTCTACAACACATGTATTCTGGTACAGTACATGTTATAATATAATTGGCGTGTTTCTGAAAAGCTTATCTCATGCAAATATTGCTCGTTGAAATTAAATTCTCTTGTCCATTGACATTATGCAAAGTAGTGGATTCTCATCTGCCTTACACTGCTTTGAGCTTGATAGGAGACTGAAACAGTGTTTATTTTTTGCATTGGTTATGTTTTGTCGGCCCCATAGCCATATTCGACTAAGTATCAAGCTGGTGAAGACAAAATAACCGCACGTTAAGAGGTTTTTTTGTTGCGTGTTTATTTTTCTGATATTACTACTCGGGTAAAGCTTAGGTAGATATAAGCGATTCTCTAGTTATATACCTACTTATAATGTAGTTAAAAGTTTATTTGATGGAAATTACACAGGAGCTACATAAACATTACATTTTTTTTGTTTGTCTGCCGAGTCACATATACTTTTTTCAATAACCACACTACACAATACTAGCGGGACGAGATACATAAACTTACGATTAAAAATTGAGGTAAAGAAAATGAAATGTCTTAGCATGTGCCCCGAGCTGAGAAATTCCTCGTACTGACTTGCATATAGCAAGCAAAGAGATGCTGGTGTACACGGAAAGAGTGCAGTGGTTCATCGCCTGTGGTCGGAAACTCACCAACTGAACCCTCAAATAATTCGAATTACTACGGTTAGGCCGTGTTCATCTGCCAGGCATAATTTTTTAAATATAAAGCACGCTCGTAAATTGTTTTTAAAAATTGTGATCGTGACGGAATAATTTTTAATTTTTATCTCCAGCTCTGCAAGAAAATTATATAACGCATCTTTGAGATTACTCGGACATACTGTACGCATGCATGTCGATCAGCGCTTGTTGGATACACCTTTACCTTTACCATTTCAAGAACCTTTGATGTCATGTTCTGTGTAGTCCCAGTAGATCTAACTCGGGCCGTTTTTTATATAAACAATTTCTCTATCCGAAACCAGTTGCCATAAAATGTTCACATCGAGCTGCGAGATTATTATTTTAAACGTAATTGTAGGCAGCAGCACCATTGAGTAATGGACGAAATTGCTAGCCAGAGCGAAAATTAAAAGGCCCAACAGGCAGTCCGCGGGACCACCACCACCGTTCGGCAACAAGTCATCAGTCATCGTTCTTGATCTGCACCTTAAGGAGGTGTGCAGAAGACGATGTGCGTATAGAAATACAGGAGTGCGCGTATGCACTTGTGTTGATCTGATTGATAGTGCGATAGTCGCTACACATACACGATTTATGAGAAACTCAGTGGCAATAAATTCGAGAGTAGTATTATTATTTTTTTTCTCTTCAGCCAAAAGTCTCGGTGCACTCCGATGTACCCTGCTATAAATGTTATTCGAACTCCACATTGTATATAAAAATTTCAACAATTTTCTCTATTTTCTCTATCCAATTATTTTCTCAATTTTCTACCGCTTATTTAACTCCGGCAAAGACAGCTTTAAAACCGAGCTGCTGGTAAGCTCAATCAGAACACTCTCACCAATTCATGATAAGTTGAGAAAAGTTGCTGACGTTTAGGTTAGGGTCTCATGAGGATTCTCCGTAACAAGCCTAAAATAATGTTTCCAATCTTGCGTGAAGAAGATAGTGTGGCTCTACAGTAAGAAGAGCGGCCGACAAAGACGCGGACCACCAGCCGTTAATGTCATTTAATAACGTGCCAATCAAGCTCCGAACACGGGATCGGCTTTTGTGCACCCGTGCAACGTCAAACACAGAACGCGAGACTGCGTACGGCTTCGTCTCAAGGAGTTTCGGTCGCTTTCTTAGCCAAACTTTTCTCGCAGCACTTCCGGCCCGCCGCGCCGGAACTGACGATCTGTGTCTGCGCTTTGGGGTTATGTGTGTATACGGAAAGCCCCGGCTCGAATTTTGCGCTTCAATCTTGACAAATTTCCGGAAGCCATCATGGCCAGAATTTAAAATTAAATGCATTTTGCCGAGCAACGGCAGCCCGCAAGCTACAACGGATCACCGGAAGTTGTATGATTTCTCTCGATGCTATGAAACTGGAGCGTGTTTCGTCCGCAGCTTAAAGAGTCAGATTAAAGCCGAACTATGGTATAGTTTCCAGGACTTTAGTGGAATTTATAGGCAGTAAAATTTATAAATGCGGTTTCAGAAATGTGATTACAAACAAATCATCATCTTGAATATTTGAAACAACGCTTATTGCAGTATTTCAGAAACAGAAAATAAAAGAAGTGAAACAGCAAAAGTAGTTATCAGTCATTAAAAAAAAAATTAAGAACATTTTATTGAGTCTTATGATGATGCATTTTAGAAGGTTTTTTCTAAAAGTTTTTGACGCCAACATACAATGATAACGATCAAAAAGGAAAGTCAACAGTCAAAATGTTTGTGTTCTAGATTTGTAGACTCATTACTTAATTGTAATTGGAGGACCCTCGAAAATATTTTCAGTGTCATAATAAGCATCGCGTGATGATCACTTTTGATCCTGGGCGATACAAATAATTTCAAGTACATGTTGAATGTGCTTTGGCACTGTGGACAGGTTGGCACCGCAACATATTTTATGGCTCGCGTGACAAGGAAATACACTTTTTGTTGTTCACATCTCAAGAATAATGTTGGGCATAAAAAAATTGCATTTTGGGGGTTCATAAAAACATACGCGGTTGACCATCAGCAGCGACAAAAAATAATAATTTTTCTATCTGACCCTCACGAAAAACACATTCACGAGCGGAATAGAATACGCTAGACAATTTTCTACCACTTCAATGAAGCCAGTATTTGGGGGCAATGAACACTGCTAAATGGCAATTCATTTCCTTCAAATAAATGGAATACTCGCTTTCACTCAGATTAATTCGGAGTTGGTCTGGATACGAAATGGTTAGCCGATTGGACAAATAAGTTTGAATGTTTTTAGTGAGTTGAAAATGGCAATGACGCTGATAAGCCTCGATAAAACGAGCACATAAAAATAGAGAATTTCATTTTTCAGATTAGTCAAGAATCAAGATGGAGAAAAATTGGCGACAAAGAAAAACACTGGGGTTATAGATTTTAGCAATATCGTATAGAAAATGGCGCTGAGAGTAGATTAGATAAAAAAGGGAATTCAACCATCATCGTGTCGCGGAGCGAAAAACCGAGAGTGGCGTCTCTATTTGGCACATGGTGTGTGTCACTCTTTCTGGTGATGAGAGTTCAGTCGCCATTCACGCGTCACTACAGGGTCACTCGCAGCGATGAACCCCCTCGATACACCGCCAGAGAAAATCAAGTCCGTCGACCATTACGGACCGCGGCCCTCACCCCTACCGCCAGTGATAGAAGAACAGAGGAGGGGGGAAAAAAGAATGGAATGAGGCGACCGCGACGCCCATGTCATTCGGCGTCCGGTGAAAGATCTCGGGTCCAATCTCCGTGGTGAATAGCGCGCGCGCTTACAGATATGCACACACACACACGCGTCTCTGACATTCTTTGGGGTGACCGGAATCGATGAGAGGTGAACAGCGCTACAAGAACAGTAAATTACTTCCGGATGCGCTGCCGCTCGCCATTGAAAAAGAATGGAACATAGGCATGGACTGATCTCCCTTGCATAGAGGTCGCTGGGTGTTTGTCCACCGTAGTGCAACAAATTCAGTCCGCGCCTTCTTAAGGCAGATGACGACAGCTACAGAGTAGTCACTGGGTCTATGCACTCGAAGAACAAATCAAGGAGCTATCATTCGAAATCTTTGGGTTAAGTACTGTAGCAAAACGATGTCGGATGAATGACACATACAGATTGATTGTATTCTCTACGATATTGCAAAAAACCCTTGAACAGATTTAATGTAAAGGATATTTTTTATGGAAAGGTTTGCATATAAATTAAAAATAGTCTATATATTGAATTCATTTTTCTGTACCTCGTGCTTAGGCACTATGTGAGTGGCACATAATTTGAGAGTGATGTTTGTGTTAAAATTAATTAAAAGATTCTAGTGTCACTAGCTGTTATTAATGAAAGCCCGATATTGCATGAAGGGGATTTATGGAGCTCTTTTTACTAAGATAAATTTAAAACGACAGAAGCTAAGCCTACTTACAGAAGAAAAAAAATACAAAAAATAGAGGTTTTCTTTTTCGTCGGGAAGCTTTGAACGAAATTCTCGACAAAACGACAAAACCTAGGTCTTCGAGCAGACACGAGGGCTCTCCGGGTGACGGATAAAAACAAAAACCAGCAGACCAAATAATAATTTCTAAACTGATAAAGGTTAAAGGGATTCCGATTCACACAGAGCGTAATCGCGCGAGAGAATGGAAAAATATAGAAAACATATCAACATCGCATTTTGTTGTGCACTGGTATACCTTGCTGAGTCTAGTGTATACTGTATACATGTACAGCAGTTACATGACATCATAGTAAATAAAAAAAACTTAACGCTTTTGATCCTACGATTTAAAATCGGTTATAACGGGGGCAAGCCGAGAAATAAAAAAGCATGAACGTCCAATGAAAGAACTTCGGTGTTTACTGTCTGGCTCAATGAAATACATTGTGGCGACATTTAATACAAAAGGTTCACATGAGCTCTCGATCAAACTACATATTCTGTTTTATTCGCCATATTCATTTAACAAAAAAATAAATACTAAACACCAGTCAACTGAAGCGAGTTCCGTGATTACGTGATTCCTGTAATTCGTTTGCTCACTTTGCTTGACCAATGCTCACTTTCCTAACCGATGATCGCAAAAGAGCAATCGCGAACGCTTCGCCTTTAGATACCTGTACTCTACGTCTATATTTCTTTGGCGAATTCACCGCTTCCTTAAGTTCCCATTCAGATGCATGCCTGCTGGTCACCAATATGGGGTGGGGACTGTCGGCAGCTACATGGTGTCACCGTTTTTTTTTGCATGCAGTGCCTTCCAAAATATACAGAATGTCGGGAGTTTTGCAAATCTGTTTCCGTATCTCTTGATCTCTTATTTCAGTACCCCCTTCAGCATCTTCCTCATCTCCCCCTCCCCCTCACACACACACACACATCAACTTCGTTTTTTTCCCTGAGTGTTAGGAACCGATGGAAGCAGCTGGGTTTACGCAGAGGTCCATGAAGTTGGCACACCCACCTTGGAAGTTTGGCTCAAAATTTTGGGAATAATTAGTGCTACATTTGTGCCA
>JAQGBY010007159.1:0-12114 GCA_034698785.1 Mycogona germanica | reverse complement strand
CAAGCACAAACCATAATCGATGAGCCATGATCAGCCGCACGCTCTTCGGATATTATAAAGATATTTGCAAAACATATTATTAGATAATTTTTTAAGATCGACGATATTGACACCGTGTAAAAAAAACAAAAATTAGTTAAATTAAATTTCTCTACTCACACTCGGTGTTGTTCCCCTATAGAGATCTGAACAAGCTGTTGGACGGTATTGGCGAGAAGATCGGCATGTTCAATTTCTTCCTGTCCACCTTCCTGTTTTGCGTCATCAACGCGTTCGTTCACGGCTGGGAGCTGACGCTGGTCATGTTGTCGGTCACGCCCATCATCGTCATCGCCATGGGCATCCTGGGCAAGGTGCAGACCACCTTGGCTGAGAGCGAACTCAAGTGTTACGCCGTGGCCGGCTCCATCGCCGAAGAGGTCATCACTGCCATGAGAACTGTAGTCGCCTTCGGAGGAGAGAAGAAAGAGGTGCTCAGGTGAGAAAGTGCGTCTCGGGGTACAAAAATATGAAACGGAACGAGAGTTGTCATATCTCGATCTTTTGATGGTTCTCAAGACATTGATGATGGGTGATATGAAATTAAATAAATTAAGTTAAATTAAATCCGTAAGCCGATACGGAATGAAAGTCGTCCGTTTCTGGGTGATGCAGACATGTATCTGACGTTCTATTGTATTTTCCCCCCTATTGTCAACCTAAGATATGACGAAAATCTTGTGTCAGCTACCAAAGCTGGAATCTACCGAGGTATGATGACGGCCATTGGTGGTGCCATCTTATGGTTCGTGATGTTCGGTAGTTACGCACTCGCCTTCTGGTACGGAATTAAATTGATTTTGGACAACCCAACAATGTACAGTCCATCCAATCTCGTCATTGTAAGTGAAATAATTTTTTACTTTTATATTTAAAATAATAATAAAAAAAAATAACTTTTCGTGGAATAATAATATTTGCGTGAATGCGGACCAAAACAAACAGGATGTGTGGTGGGGGTGATGCACGAAATCGTGAACTGTATTGAATTAAATAAACTTCTTATTGCTAGGTGTTCTTCAGTGTCATTATGGGCGCCATGAACATGGGTCAGAGCGCCCCTTACATCGAAGCATTTTCACAGGCTCGTGCCGCCGGAGCCATGATTTTCGAAGTCATTGATCGAGTACGTGAACCCCTCTTCAAGTATGATAATCACAAGCACCCAGCACACACAGTACACAGTTTGTATATCTGATTTATTCTTTTTCTTGATTCAGGTTCCACCTATAGACAGTAGCTCCCAGGAAGGACTGAAACCGGAGTCCGTCACAGGAGAACTGGAGTTTGAGGACGTTCATTTCAATTATCCAAGCCGACCGGATGTTGAGGTCAGACTCAAATTTAGATTTTTTTAAATGCAAAGCTTTCTTGTCAGTACAGCAGACTGTAACTGAAATTATAGATTGCTAATTTAATTAATAAAATACACCAAGACATAATAATCGACAAATATGCTGAATATCTCGATATTTAAGTTTAAGGGTTTTCACATTGTCAGTTAATCTAGAACTACGCTACATGGTTTTTGATGATTTGATTCATTAGGTTTTGACCGGTCTTAGTCTAAAGGTGTCTAAGGGTGAGACGGTGGCTCTGGTGGGTGAGAGTGGATGTGGAAAGAGTACAACCGTCCAACTGATCCAGAGGTTTTATGACCCCCTAGCTGGAATCGTAAGTAATTCGAATCGAAACTAAATAAAAATGCACTCATTTACAGAATTGACCGGCTAATGACATCGTTGTCTGTATTGATGCATACATAGGTCAAGCTGGACGGATGTGACGTGCGATTGCTCAATCTGGGCTGGCTCCGTGATAACATCGGTATCGTGGGACAAGAGCCAGTTCTGTTCGGCACCACCATTGCAGAGAACATCCGATACGGACGGGACCACGTCACCCAAGAGGATATCGAGAATGCCGGCAAAGAGGCAAACGCACACAATTTCATTATGAAATTGCCAAAGGTACGTTGAAAAAGCACAAACTATGGTCGAGCCAGAAAAGACAGAACTGGTTCGCTCAGGCGCATACATTTATAAAAATTTTGACAAAACAATTGCCAATTGACAAACCTAAGCTATATATATATATATATAGGAGGATTGCTTTCAGCTATGACACCACATGTGAATCAAATGTGTTTCGATTGCAGAAATACGAGACGATGGTGGGTGACCGAGGAACCCAGCTGAGCGGTGGTCAGAAACAACGAGTTGCCATCGCACGAGCACTTATTAAGAATCCAAAGATCCTGCTGCTGGACGAAGCCACTTCCGCTCTGGACTCGGAGAGCGAGGCCATCGTCCAAGAGGCTCTCGACAAGGTTAGAATTAGGAGATCTCTCTTTCAAAATATGATCACACTGGTTATCTGGAACCATTCCATTTAATTAATCCTTCAGGCACTCAATCAATCAAAACTGGTTTGAGCAAATAGTATAACCTTGCGAACCGCAATTACAGGCTCGACTAGGTCGTACGACCATCATCATCGCCCATCGACTGTCAACCATCCGAAATGCCGACAAAATTGTGTCCATTAACAAGGGCAAGGTATCCGAGAAAGGAACTCACGAAGAGCTGATGGCGCTGAACGGAATCTATCGACATCTGGTTGATACGCAGGTATGGGGGTACAACAGTCATCACACATATTGCATATAAATGTACGAGTACAGTATAGAGAATAACAAATATAAATCTATAGTAATTGTAATTTGTGATGGTTGGATTTTACAGACAAGCAAGAAAGACGACGACCTCGTAAAAGGTAAAAAAAATTCGATTCTGTCGAAACAACTTTCTTAACTGCAATTAGTGTTGCATTGAAATTCGAAGACCTTCATTAAATACATAATTAGTCAATGTGAACGAGGCAAATAATTGCTACGATAAAGAAGCCCGTTCTGTGAGCAGGTTAATACTCAATATAAAATGGCAAGGAATGAAACAGAAGAGAAGGACTATATGTATATGCAACTAATTAATTAAGCAGTGCTTTGTTTATGTCGTTTCATGCTTCACAATCATGGTATTGTTCTCCATGTAAGTCTACAGTATATTATTCAATATATTGCAATAATTAATTAGTTATTCATCACAATCCTTGTATTGTTCTCCATGTAAGTCTACAGTATATTGTTCAATATATTGCAATAATTAATTAGTTATCACAATGTCAATACCACAAATTGGCGCAATTGTCTACTACATTTTGTTTTGAAATTCAATCTGAATAGGATCCTATAAAGATTTTTCAAAATCCTAAATCGGTACACTTAATTCTCGATCAACAGCCCCCGCCAATGAAGTCAGCAAAATGGCAATGTCCGAATACCAACGCTCCATTTCCGTCATCAGTGAAACATCCCTGGACGAGATGACCAATCAAGCGTCAGTGATGCTGGGCAGGTCACAGTCTCTGAGACGCTCCATTCGACCTGGCTCGCTCACCTCTGAAGAAGTAATTATTTCTACACCTCACATTAGATAAAGTTTTATGCTAAATTCTCGCAAGATAACATCTTTCAGGAAAAGTTATGTTCATTTCAATACCCATTCGTTAAATTTCAATTATCTTTGCTACCAAAAAACATAATGAGCTGACCTGTACGTATAATAATAATGAGTGTTGCATTGTATTACACTGTATACCTGTATTTTACAAAAATGTGTTCACTGCACAAGCTTGGGGAACATTTTGCTGGACATTAACTTTTGGTTTAGCATGTTCAGTTTCTACTCTATATAGTTGGGAATCAAATTATTACGAGCCGATTGGCAATTCTAATGTCCGATCGTATATCTAGCTGCAAGACATTGATCCGAAAATGAAGCCGTCATTGTACAAAGTCTTGAAGATGAACAAAGAGGAATGGGTCTACATTATGCTGGGCTGCATCGGAGCTGTCGGAATGGGTTTCAGCATGCCCGCATTTTCACTGGTCTTCGGAGATATTATGGGGGTACGTTGATTTCGTGATATCGGCTATTCGCATATTGTGAAAATGATTCTACCACATTTACGGACCAGGTATTTAAATGGACACCATCTGACTAACTAGCTAACTTCATTTACATGTAAACTTACTGCTTTATCATATGATAGGTTTGAACACAATTCAAGTAAATTAATTAATTAACAAGACAAAAGTAAAGAATTACTCGGAAATTATACGGGCTATTTGGTTTAGTGGTAATTCTTTTATAATTTTAAAATTGAAATTCGAAACGTTCAAAAAAATATTTGGGTAATACTATCGATAATATCGATATCATTTTGACAATTGATAGTGATGGCCGGTTAATTTATTTTCCACTCAGCGATCAAAATTCAACGATCAATTCAGAGAGGCAATTTCAGGTGAACTACAATACATGAACAATAAAATTGTTCAACACCATTTCATCAGTTTTAATTTGTAGATTCAGGGTGTAACAGTAAAAAAAAAGGTAACGGGTTCATAACTGTGCTAGGCTCCCTCGTACATTGCCATTTTCCACCTTCTAGTGAGCGAAAATAGCAACTGGAATGGAAACGATTCTCAGAACAGACTCCCCCCCTCTTCCAGACTCAGGGAAAGGGGTAGTTTTACGTCAAAACGACTCAACCTAGCAAATGTTTGTCCACTATTGAATGGTAAACGGTCATTTCGAGTAAGATCAAGGTTTAGCAGCATCCAGTGACCTGTGCGTGTGTGTGCCAACAACATTGTTTGCTTTGACTTTTAGGTGTTATCCACCTGCGATCCCGAAGAGACAAGAAGCCAATCGGAAAAATATGCTTTCGTTTTCATTGGTATCGGAAGTATTACTGCAATCGCCGCCTTCTTTCAGGTAAAACATGAAATAGTAAATTCGCAGGACAGAGTGCAGGATGCGTGCTACATTTAAGGGCTGCCTTTTTTCAGAGTAAGTTCTTTTTAAATGAAGGAGCTTCACTTTATCATTTCAGATATTCATGCTGTCAGTTGCGGGAGAATACCTAACCAAGCGACTACGAAAATTGTCTTTCGCTGCCATGATGAAGCAGGTAGAGCTAGAGTATAGTTAGATATAATTTGTATTAACCTGTAAATTTACCACAGAATGTTTACCACAACTCCGAGAGTGACTAGAGACAATTTTAAAAACAAAATGCTCCTTGTGATCCTTGAAGTTTCAAGACAAACTGTATTTAAAAATACTAACCAAGTTGTTTATAAAATTAAATTACAATTACAAAATTATAATTCCGAGAAAAAATTTAGTTTCAATATTGTTAATTCTTTCCTCGAGTGGTTTCAGCATGTGGAATAATTTATTTAATAACCCTTTTTCTGTATTGAGCAATCGAAAAGCTGTAAATTAAATTATTAAGTAGACAATAAATTATGTGAATTGTTCTTACTTGAGTATAATTCCACTATAATTTTCAAAAATTATTATTGGTCCAATAATAGGAAATGGCCTGGTTCGATGAACCGGGTAACAGCGTTGGCGCACTGTGCACCCGATTGTCCAGCGACGCATCCAGTGTTCAAGGGGTGAGTTATTTGTGGCCCACGTTTGGTGGAGAATTGTGTTTGCCAAGATGGAATTATAACCAGTAGATGAATTACCTCTATTTCACTGTGTGTAGGCCACCGGATCACGAATCGGCACCATCCTGCAGTCTGTGTGCACCCTGGGAGCCTCCACCATCATCGCCTTGGTTCTCTGTTGGCAACTGGCTCTCGTCTCCATGTGCTTCATCCCATTGGTCCTGGTATCCACATATTTCCACGCCAAGATCATCCGCGGCCAGTCTGTCATCGAAATGGCCTCACTGGACACAGCAAACAAGGTGCTTAAAACGTATCTAAATAAAAAAATGACCACTGTTAAATTTAATTCATTAGTTAATGAATTTTGCCTTCTTCATTATTAAAAAAATCAGATCGCCATAGAGGCCATCTCTAACATTAGAACTGTGGCATCGCTACACAAAGAAGAAAAGATTTTTGAGATGTACATCAGCCATCTGAAGGAGCCTCACAGGTAATGAATCGCATAAAGTAAAGTTACTGACAGTTTTTTTGCAAGATTTGTGGATTTGTTAATTCGACTGTATATTAAAAAATCTAAATTTCTCTTGATTAACTGCACCCAATTTATGAGTTTTTTGAGAAATCCAAAATTACCATAACCATGACCTATGACAGAATTTATTTTGTATTATACTGAATTACAGAAAAGCCTTGAACAATACTCACAGTCGAGGTTTCGTATTTGGGTTCGCCCAGTCGGTTCCCTTCTTTGCCTACGCAACTACCATGTATTATGGTGGGGTTTTGATCCTCAAGGGGTCAATCGATTACGAGACCATGTTCAAGTAAGTGACGTTTTCCATTTTCTATTTAAAAAACAGCAAAAGAATGGTGCACGAATTCTCAACGTTTACATAAATTGTGTTGATTAATTGTAATGACTTCTGTGACAGTCTAAGTGGAATTTTGGGTTAAGGGCGTTTTTTTTAAATGAATTGGGTTACACAAATTTCATTCGAGCTCCTCCAGTTCTTCCGGTCGCACCGGTAAAGTCCGGTAACTTTTAGCTTTTAAAAATTATGATTTTGCGTATAATGTTGACCGATTGCTTTGCACAACCTAATTCAAGTATATTAAAATAGTAAATTCAAATCAAAGAATCATACACCTTCTATATGTGCTGAACTCAAGCAAAGATGATTTGGAAAAGGTGTTAACCATAATTTCATATTATATTAAATTTATATTATATATTTTGATGATAGTGACTTTGATTAATCAAAGTTAAGATATGATTTAATAATTCCAACAAAGTCTGAAGCCATTGTTAACTTTCATACCATGGTCACACTTGAATAGGGTTTCCGAGTTGCTCATTATGGGTACAATGATGGTGGGACAGGCGTTCGCATTCGCTCCTAATTTCAACAAGGGAATGATCTCGGCCGCCCGTATCTTCCTGCTTTTGGAACGAAAACCTCTCATCGACTCGTCGACCGAAAGTGGCCTGAGATTGGTAATTTGGTGCCACACTTCCTCCAACAATATACATTTACGTTAATGCAATATTGCATTTACCATTTCAATTCTTTTTTAATCTTTTCGCAATTCTTCTGTGTTTTTGTATAGCCAAACGACAGCGAGGGATTAGTCGAATTCAAAGGCGTCGAATTCCAATATCCGATGCGAAAAAATATTCAAGTTTTGCGTGGGCTAGATTTGAAGATTACACCTGGCCACGTGGTGGCGCTAGTGGGCAGTAGCGGCTGCGGCAAAAGCACCTGCATCCAGCTGCTGGAGCGATTTTACGATCCGGTTAACGGCATCGTGGTAAGTAGCTGCACACGATCTCACAAAGATTATTTCATGTAGGCTGTTCAATATCCAATCACTCCATTTTAAAATGAAATTTATTTTTGTAAAGACGCTGGACGGAGTGGACACGACCCAGCTGAACATTCAGTGGTTGCGCAGTCGAATCGGTATCGTGTCGCAGGAGCCAATCCTGTTCGACCGCACCATCGCCGAGAACATTGCCTACGGCGACAACAACAGAGACATCGTCATAGATGAGATCATGGAGGCTGCTAAAAACGCCAACATCCACAACTTCATTAGCACCCTGCCCTTGGTAGGTAAACCGTCCAATGTGGGGAATGTACAGAAGACAAATTTAAAATTTTCGGGAAGGAAATGTTCCGTGTACAAACAAGCAAACAATGCTTGTATCGCGGTTTCGATTCCGCCCGACACCTTCAGAATTTTTTCAGGCGAGAGAAATTCCTTATCACACCTTCTTTTGGAATGAAGGTACTTCTGATATACTTGTTAAGGAGATCCACGTATAAGCGTGTTCGCCTTGAGATCCCTCTCAGGAGGCAACCTGGTAATTTTGCCTAGCCCAGTCTTAGTATAAGCTACCTATAGGTGGGGATCTTAACATGCACCTGACGTGTTCCGATAAACTGTTGTAGAACATTGACAAAGCCGGACTGAAGTTGCCATTCTAGATCCCCTAAAAAGGTGAGTAAATCTTTTCCCCACTCATTTGCTTTTCTGAAATTTCATATTTTCTAATTAAAGGGATACAACACCTCGGCAGGCGACAAGGGAGCACAGCTCAGCGGTGGCCAGAAACAGCGAATTGCCATCGCCAGGGCTCTCATCCGAAATCCCCGAATCCTGCTCCTGGACGAAGCCACGTCTGCCCTGGACTCTGAGAGCGAAAAGGTAGGACTCGTTTAGCCAACAGCGTGTTCATATATTACAAAAATGGTGCCACAATTTAGTCAGAAGAAAATATAAATCGATACTATTTCTTACCAATTTCATTTCTACAGGTGGTTCAAGAGGCCTTGGACAAGGCGCAGAAGGGTCGCACGTGCATCACGGTGGCCCACCGCCTGTCCACCATCAAGGACGCCAACATGATCGCCGTCATTGACCACGGTCGCATCGTGGAGTCTGGCACCCACGACGAACTGTTGGCGCGCCAGGGACACTACTACAAGTTCTATCAGGCACAGTCCAAACGCCGAGACTGATCCAGTGACCTCCTTCCTTCGGATACACTTTAACAGATTGAGGGTCAGATGCGTGATGAACGGAGCGACTGACAAATTCAAAACAAAATGCCAAAACTGCCCAAGACCGCAATTCAGAGCCTCTCTCGTAAAACGGCTTGCGAACAATTACAGGCGGAAATCAGCAGAGATATGAACTTTAAAATGGCGTCTGCAAATGTATTGATTTTATATTAAAATACGTTTCCACACTATAGTTGCTAGTATATACGCAATGTTTCAACAGGCTTTAATTGTTTAAAAGTGTTTAATAACAATGATAAAAAAGTGACATTCATTTTTTAACCGAAATTAAATATTGGACTAGAAAACTGAAACATTAAATAAAGAGAAATGGAGCTAGATAACGACTTGTTAGATAATCTCGTTTTGGAATGCGTTCCCTAGAAGTAATACTGTGAATTTCTCATCAAATTAAAAAAAACATGTTTGTTGTAACAAATATATAAAATGATTGATGGACTGTGAATTTGTGAGTCCTAGAAGTAATACTGTGAATTTCTCATCCAATTAAAAAAAATGTTTGGTGTAACAAATATATAAAATGATTGATGGACAGCAATCGAAAGTCAGAGACAAGATCGTCGATAAATAACGTTTATTTCTGATCTTCAGGAAATAAACTTTGTTTATCGACGATCTTGTTGCCGACTTTCAGATTGCAGTCCATCAATCATTTTATTTATTACGAGCGCGAAATACGATTTGATTTTTACGTAAAACAAAAAATTGCAGTGCCAGATAATTTCTAAAAGAATTTCCGGATAAAAACTGTTCGCTAGGTGGCTTGAAGGTGGTTCAGTGGAAAATTGATAAATGTGGATGTGCAGATCGCCGTCATGGAAGTGGAAGACAGAAAACTGCACACAATGCATCAGAACATTTCAGATTTGCACAATTGGTGCTAAGCCAACATCAGCCACGATTTTACTTGAACTAACTGAATTTGCAAATTTTATTAATGATCCAAAACATAATAAAAAAATACCTGAAACAGAAATGTTTTAAGAAGCAGAAAGCTAATAATCTGTGTAAAGCAACAAGATGGCAGACCCTTATATTCCGCGCCGCATGACCAATTAGAATTGTTCCCTACTAATTGAGACCATTATACCCTTGGAACCAAAATTTTACAAATTTTTAATTATTTTTACCATCTTACAACCACCATATATTGAAACTCATACTCACAGCTACACGTTTTCTTTTACGTTGATGTCGATGGCTTATTCTGTTTCTCGCCTTGGAGCACGATCTGATGCAGTATCTTGTCGAACAGAAGCCAGTACTGGGAGCACACTCGACTGTCCTCTGCAAAAAAATATAATATTATTTAAGCAACACTCATCTAAAATAGTAGATATGAAGCCAGCCGTTGGTAGTGATAACAAAGAAATAGAATGATTGATGGACTGCAATCGAGAGTCGGCAACAAGATCGTCGTCAATAACATTTACTTCTGATCTTCAGGAAATAAAGAAATTGCAGATTTGCGAAACCGGAAACTTGGTAACAAAATTATTTTATTTATTTTAATTTCTTGGGGGGGGGGAGGGAGGAGTGATGAAAGATTTAGGTTAGTTTATACGTTTGTCTTTATTTGTGTTTCGAAAATCTGCTCTTGAGAATGAAGGTAATAATTTCTTGAAGATAAGTAGTGAGATCTGAATTAACTTGACTATGAAACTCGACTACAAATTTGAGGACCTCACTACAGTTCAAATTTTATTCAATTTTGTGAAGCCGTTCGTAAATAAAAGTGGAAACACGTAGTTAACAACTTAGGATAATGTACAGGGTGGCCCAATAAAAAACGTTTCGCTAGAAATTTGATCATAAAATTGCAAATCTTTACTCGCGCACGTGCAACTCCGTGACGTCATCATTCGAATTCTTAAGGTTAGGTCCTCAAAACAATACCAAGTAGGCAAAAATAAAAATGATCTCATTTGAACGCAAGAAGCAGCATTTTTACCATTCACTGTAGTCACTGTACTACAGGATTTTCTGCCCCCCTCATGGTGCTTAGGCACTATGCGAGGGGAACGACCATATAAAAATACCTTACACGCGACAAAAAGTATATTTTCCCCTCGCACATTCAAGACCGGATTTTCAGCTGTATTTTCATGCCAAAATTACATGACAATATCAAACAAAGCCACTATAATCATCCCTGATTTAAAAATATTTTACAGGCCAAATGCCAGAATGAAACTGTACACCCCCGTAATTATATATAAGGGCTGTCGACCTTAGCTATATTTACACAAACGGATATTGATGGGATGTCCCAATGTGTTAAACAGCTGCAACCTCACTTTTTGCAGAGGTGCCAAACAAACTCCGCAAGCTATGGCTCATTAATCGGGATAGTTGGCCAGAACGAACTTGACAGACATCCGCTATTCTAGGTCACCCTCCCACAAAACGGCAAAAAATTAATTAATTTATCCAGACACCTCAAAACAATCCCGAGTCATTCACTTGGCACGT
Source organism: Mycogona germanica (assembly GCA_034698785.1). NCBI lineage: Eukaryota > Metazoa > Arthropoda > Diplopoda > Chordeumatida > Chordeumatidae > Mycogona > Mycogona germanica. The sequence goes on along the minus strand of JAQGBY010007159.1, from coordinate 984 downwards.
CAACCATATCGGTGAAACGCCCTAAACGTTCATAAATACAGCTGCATTGACATTATAGCGAGGAAACAAGTAAACTGGGAATACCGAGCAATACGAGCAAACCGCAAGGTGCAAGAGAACACGACGAACGCATCAAGGTAAAAAACACTAATTGTATATACGAAATTAGAAATAGGTCTAAATTTTCAGAAACATGACAATATGAGCTAACTAGAGTGTGTACACATTGTGGTGCGACTGGTCTGGGGTTCGTATTTTGAGGTATCAGGGCATCACGCACCCAGCAATTTAGTATTCGTTATTTGTTAATCTTTGAAAACGATCCTAATAGTTTGTGCGTAAAACTTTTTCAAATCGCGCTGCATAAATGTTGACCTTAACTTCTCTCCCCTTGTCAGTTAGAGAATGAGCAGCTCCAAGAATGTTCATGTCATCAAATACCAGGACATGAGTTCAGAAAAGGTGTTCCAGGAGGATCATGTTAAAGAATGCGCCCAAAACAAGGATGGCAAGGAGCACGTTGGCAAATCGTAAGGAAAATTATAAATGATTCGGCTTTTTAAATGGGGCTGCTACTTATTTTGTACAAAGACTGTGAATACAACAGCAAATCAGCAAAGGCATTATATTCGAGTAATAGCTAGGACAACGCCTTTTTTAATTCTTTTTTTTTCTTCTTTAATTTATTTTTCCACTTTATTATTTGAATTATCTTTTATAAAGCAAAATTTATGATTTCATGTCGGTGACGGCAATTCGAGAGCTCAGTAACGGCCGAACGCATTTCCACGAAATTAACACTGGATAGTGTGCAGCAAATCTTGAGATCATTCCACTTTATTTCATGCATTTATATCGTTCCGTCACTCCCATTCATAATGAAAGGGAGGACTCCGACCACTACCTTTTATTATTTGTTAAGGGGTATACCGCTTGATTTAACCTCTCAAAGCCCCCCCAGGAGGCGACCTGGTAATTTTGCCT
>JAQGBY010007158.1:0-12115 GCA_034698785.1 Mycogona germanica | reverse complement strand
CCACCATTACTGTAACTGTCGGATTACACTGCTGTATCTATCCAGCTTTATTTGTCCTTAAGACATCGTCCTTAAGAGGTCTCGTGTGGCAAAATTGTTATTTCCGTGTTGCGGGGTCGATTCCCGACCGAGACATTCGGAATTTTTCGTGCGAGAGAAATTCCTTCGCGCGCTTTCTTTCGGAATAAAAGTAAAGCCGTGGGATCCGTGCCTGGCAATTTCAGGAACAAGTCCAAAGATCAGTACCTAAGTTTAGGCCTAGGCTAGACAAAATTACTAGGTCACATCCTGGGGGGATTTTATGACGGAAACACTGGTGGGCCTCCTTAGCGCAAATAGCTCAAGATGATTCAGCTAAACGCTGCACATAAAAAGAAGTCAGTTTCACACTCAATTCTTGATCGATTAGATTAAAGTCGGTCAAAAAAACAAAGATTCGAATAAGAAAAGAAAGCATATCTGTGATTAATAAATTTTTAAGAACTGTGCGCCGATTCAAATGATGGCATTGAATGCGGAAAGTGTTTTGCTCATAAATTTCGCAATGCCGATACAATAGTGTCTGACAAGTCGATTATTACAAATAAATAGAAAGAAAGAGATGAATAGGCAAACTCATGGAACCATAAACAATTACATGTTTGGAATTTTTTTTTTGGGGACGTAGAAAAAAGGGTGTTTTGCTACGACGCCCACGAAATGGGCGATCTGGTTGGTGTCTGCTGTTGAATAAACGAATATACGATAACAAGCTTCTTTCTGCTCGTACAAGGGATTATCTAGATTATATTTGCGCGATGATGTTCAATGTAAACACAGAACTGTGTGTGTCTGGTTACAAAAGCCCATTGATTCGGATGACCTGTTATCGCCGGATAAAGAATTGAACAAGAGTGACGTGACGCGTAACGCATGAGCGTGCAACATTCGATTTTCTTCTGTTAGTAGTGTCTGCAATTGTTAAAACAGTGTATCGAACAGGGAACACCCATTCTCTTTAGGTGAATAGGTGTTATTGGCGACACCAATCGTGGACTACAGGATTAGTGGAACAGGCCCTGGCACAACAATTTCGTCTAAAAAAAAAGCGCGAAGACGATGCATTATACTTACTACCTTACTTATTTACTTACACACAGGTAGATTTACCGTTCTTAGCTATAATCATTGATTATATCATTAAAAATTACCAAATATACTCGTATGTGGGTTGCCAGATGCAGCTTTCCCATAAGGAAATGCCATGCCCACACACTACTATGTTCGAGTGTTTGAAACTGTCGTACGAGCTCGAACTATATCGGGGGTCACTTTGTCCCGGGAACCCCTGAGAAGGAACTAATAAACTGGATCATAACTACTGCTGATGCACAGCACATGTCCCAACCAAAAACCAAAGCACTCCAGCGCCCGACGATTTATGAACTACACTGTAGTTTCGGCATGTTGAGATTACCGAGCCGTGAAACACCACCCACTAAAAAGACTGACTCTTGTTTATGTTATGCTCGGATCAAATCGAGTTCGTCAACTTGCTATAGAAAATATACCATTAGTTTGGCCGGCAATAATAAATTTCTCTTTCAAAAAAACATATTCCTGTTTAAATTGTCTGGCAAATGTCTCACATATGTGAGACAAGTTGAGACACAAGCCCTTGTCAAACCTTATCTAGAGAATAGTGAAAAATGAATCCTTAGATTGAGCAAAGGTATCTGAATGATAAATATTGGCGCACTCTTGTGTCGTTCCAGTGAATCAGTTGGCTAGTTTAATAGTTAATCCAATTTCAGATATATAGATGGAGATGCTGATAGACCCCCCTTATGTCAATCCTAGCGCTCCTTATCGTAAAATTAAATTTGGTTGAACGAGCCACAAATGGTGTTAATTACAATCTTCCGAATGACGAATTGTGAGCCCTCTAGCGAGAAAGTGCAGCGCTCATACGCGTTTTAAAAAAATACATGTACCTGTATATATTTTTTTTATTTTGAGTGCTCGAGTTTCATCACGTTTGCGTGCTACAAGTATTATAAAATCAGGGTAAAACCGGAAGTATAAATATTACATGCACAAAAATGGAATAATTCGCATTTGGGGCGACGCGTTGAATGAACAACAGGCGTTTGAGGCGTGGCCAAGAAATTGAAATTCTGCGGCGAAAGCTGCGATTCCTTAACGAATTATCGTGTGAGCCGCACGAACGAGACGCAGACCTATTCATCTTCCAAGTCTCCCCTATGTAATTAGATTAGGAAGTTAATGGACACAAGAAAATGCAGTTATATGCTGCATAGGAAAAAAAATGCCCGCACCATGCACTAACGTTTCTTCAGCGAACAGTTAATTAGGCGCCATTTTTTTCACCCCCCCCCCATCACTAACCGAGCATACATTAATCAGACCAACAAAAAATAAAGCCTTTGCGAAACCTCATTCGTTTTTATTAATGCTTCTGTACAACATCCAACTTCTACTCATTCCAAATTCGGCTCCACCCGCAGTCGTGAGTTGGCACTTAAGGGGGGGCGACCGCGAGACCGGAAGCAGGGCAAAAGCGTACGTGACAATTTAGTAGGCACTCGTTTGAATAAGGAAGGAAAGTGAGGAAGCGAATTGAGTGTGCTAAGCACATTGCCGGATTAAGTCCTGTGGGGGCTCCTATTCTGTCAAAATCCCCCTCCCCCTTGCAAATAATAAAAATAAATATAATAATAAGTCACAATCGTAAATTCAAGGTATATTTTTTTAATTTTCGATTTTTATGATCCTCGCGTCACTAGCGACTCTCGATGGAAACAATTTATCGTAATACAGTTGCGCGCCTTAGATGAGGAGAAATTTCTCTTCCATCTCCTAACTTTTATTTGTCTGTTTCTCCAAAAAATTGTGGCGTCTTTGCCCTTATGCTCTTCCATACGAGAAGGGCAATTTATTTAAAACCTATATCCATAAATCTAATGATTTTTTGTAAATTATGCCGAAAGATTTTGCGCCGTAGTGTACAATTTTTGAAAAATTACTAGAAAACCATAAAGTGAAAGTTAAAGCTAAGCAATTTTTCAATTTTTTTAAAATGATTTTTATGTTAGATGTGACATTGCAAGTGATGTATGTGCCAGGACTACCATAAAAAGAACAAATCTTCGCGAAGCGCAATCTTTTTTAAAATCTCATCAACCGTGCGACATGTCCAAAAAGTATTAATTTGATATGCTTATGTATTATATTTGATTTGATGAGCGTGAGAAAAAATTTGAGAAATTGTTCAAAAATATTACAGAAACGCTAAAAGCAAGGGTTATTGAACTCGGTGTTGTACAACGAGTACATTGCATAAAAACAGCATTTCTTTATTTTTAAGAGTTTTTTATGTAAATTTTTCGTTTGTTTCAGTTGATTCATCTTTTTCAATCTTCTGGAAACAATTTAACTTGTTATGTGCACAATGAAACTATCAATTTCTAAAAGCGACTGTTACACCGGTTGCTTCACATGCAATACGAGTGTACAATAATATAAATCGTGTATCAATATTTGGAAGCTCGCGTTGTTTATTTGTTTTTGATCCTCAATGGATTTGAGGAAAAAAACGACATCGACATCGGTTCTGTGTCCCTTGTAAACACACAATTTAACCTTTTCTCATCTCATCGTGATTGTAAAAATCAGTGCACTCTTACTTGGTGACGTATGATGACTTCGTTAAGGTTGATTTTCGTTTGACGAGTATCAATGGGAAAACATAAATGATATCTATTAAGTTTAACTCTTGCTACAAGTAGTTCTCACTAAGATCCATGTAATCAACCAATCGCTACTCAGCCGACCGTCTCTGCTTTTGGGTCTGATTTGTTCCCAGGAAGTCTGTCTCACTTTAGGGCAGTTTCCATGTTTACTCAATTAAAATATTGACATCGCGTTCGCTTATTGCCAGCATTCCTTCTGCAGGTCTGAGAGTCTTCATTACAAGATGACAGGCGGCATGCTCATGGCAATTGTTTGAACGCCCTCCTCTCCCCCTCTCCCTCCATAGTCGTTCCTATATACCTCATTCGTGTAACAATCACTTAATGATACAATCATCCACACTTTGACGAGCACACTCTCTGGTCGGATGACACCGAAGTACTAGCAGTTTCTCACTAATGAGCTATTTGCACTTGCAGCGAGCGAGACGCCGGACGAAATTCATAATTCCGACTTCCACATACAGGATCACATGCCACCATCGGCGCCTTCGGTCTCAGTTCTGAGTTCGCTCCCGGCTATCAATTCAAAAAAAAAGGTAAACATTGCACCAAGTGTTAGGCAGCATTTGCCCAAGTGTAATGATGATGTGTGCCTTAATTCAACGTCTCGTTTTCATTAATAATTACAAAGTTCTTTGAGTTGGCAGGGTTCAAAGTGACGACGAAGGAATGGAAAACACGATAACCAGATTGAAGGACTTCTAAATTTTCGATCCTGATGCAATGGATTTGAAGTGGCTTGGGTAATTTATGAGGTTTGCCCGTACTGAGTTTGCTCATAATGCTGGCTGTATTATTAGTACCTACGCAATTTATGCAACACACACAGAGTCGGCTTTAACAGACAATTGAGAGACTTCCTTGTGTATTTTTTGTCCTAACAGTTCAATGACCACAGTTTCGTAATCAATTAAGATATCTTCGAAAGATGACTGTCAAATCATAAAGTGCAAGCCAAAATAATTGTTAATGTATTATTTGAATCAAAGATGCAATGGCAGATGCAAATGGTCTTGGGCTCAAGCATTGCATGGGCAATTATTTCTCTAAGGTAACTTAAACGAATGGTCACTTAAATATCTTGGTCACGACATTGATTAAATGTGATTCTTGTGAACTTTTTAGTTATTCTTGACGAACAACAGGATAAAAAACATTTTGACGACCGAAATATTTGATAAAAATATGAAACATTATTTTCATTAAAAAATGTTAATACATTTTCCTATATTCTCTAATTTATTACGAGAGTTTATTAGAGAAATTATTATTTTATTCTATCGCAGAATATCACAACTTGGCACCACTGTCATCATTGGCACATTCGGATTCGGTCACATTGAATATTTGAGCGCGCTCTGGTGGCAATCGTGGTCACTTTTGTGTTAATGTTAGCGCCGATGGGATCGTCATTTTGAGAACACATGCGCAACTAGCGATTGAGCGCAACATCCGCCATAGCAGATTCTGGGCTCCATAGGAAATTAAGATTGACCAGCGCGAATTTTTCTCACAATTTTAGCTCCAGAGTAGGGTTTCTCGACAAACTCAGCCAGCGAACAAAAATCTAAGCGCGAAGAAAGTGTCGAGAAACCCTACTCAGGTTGCATCAAGTACGGGGGTCCCGGGAGGATTTTAAGTAACAAACAATCCAACCGGTACATGACGGGTTGGCGTTGCAATTTTTATGGCGGTATTTCTGGTTGTATAATTGAATAATAAACAAAGCATTGGGGGGAAGTCATGGGTGCGGCGCGAAGAAAGTGTTCTACCGATGCGCGTCGGTGGTACTCGCATGCGCTCGTGCTGCACATTCCGCAACACAACAGATTGACGCCATATTTCAACCAATGCTAATAAGTGACCAGTATTAACGTAGTTGATACGTAATAAAATATTCATAATAAATTCATAATGAAATAGGGGTTGGCTCCGGGACAGCACCGGACGAAAAAAGACGACCAGAGTCGGCGAGAAACTCTCAAATAAAATAATAGAAAACACTCTATTATTCGATAAGGATAACTAACGACTTTGCCTGTTATATACTTATATTGTAGTTGATACGGACTAAGAGATAGGATCTCTTTTAAGGAGGCCGAAGAAAAGAAAACCCCCCGGTCAGGTGACGACTTGGGCATTTGTATAGCGTCGGCTTGATGCCTATAGACATTAACGTGAAAGTGCGAAAGGAAGAGTTAATATTTACCATTAATTCAAACTATTTCCGAAGACTATTAAAAATGAAATAACATGTTCATAAACATGTTATTTTTAATGTCGGGGCTGCTGATTTAAATTAATCATGCGCATCTCCATGTGTGCACACGCGGGTAAGACTTTGACCTGCCACGAGTTGGGACGTCACTAGAACGCTCTGAGACGTCTTCATTACACGCAGGCAACCAACTGGGAGAACTGAACGAGAAAAAAAAATGTAGTACTAAAAAAAAATCAGTTTCGTTTGATATTTTCGAACGTTTTCGGTTTCGTTCCGCTGCAGTCATGATCTACATAATGATGGACAGATATGAAGCGAAGCAAGAACAAATGACGGAAGTCTCTCTGCGCGCACTTTAGTCACACACAGAAGGCACTCGTTGAGTGACTTCCAAATTTTTCAACACACCTCCCCCTCCTCATCCCAACCACATTGAGCTTATTTTTAGCTTCCTATCGCTACTACCGCTGTTGTTTTAAGACACAACTCTTCACGGCGCTCCTACGTTACTGTTAATTAGATGAGACTCACACGGGCGACTAAATCTAGCTTTTTTTTCAGCAGATTCGCGGAAACAATCATGGCGTGTTTATCTGGTGTTGACTTTGACGGGCACCCTGTACAAAAAGTTTGTTAGCAGGTGAATGTTTAACAAATAAGTTCTAGTCTTCTTTTTAACGCGGAAAGACTTGTAATTATGGAATACTATTTAAAACCTCTTCAAACTTGCACCTGCGACCAATTTTTAGCAAGTCTCGGCTTAAAATGGAATAAATTTATTTTGAACTGTTGAAACCTATCAAAAAAGAATTTTTAAGACTAATGCAAGATCATCTTTATTATGCTTTTCATGGAGGGCACCTTATAAAGTTCTTGTGGAAGGAGTAAAAATAAATAATTTACAGAGTAAACTTAAAAATAATCAAGTATATAAGAGGCAAAGTCGTACTTGAAATATAATAATAAAATATTCATAATAAATTCATAATAAATTTATAATGAAATATGAGACAACCCCTATTTCATTATAAATTTATTATGAATTTATTATGAATATTTTATTATTAGAAATAATCATTTTCATTTTGAGTTTGCGTGCTAATATTTTTGAGAAATGTGTGCATTCGCAGAAACGCAATTATGTTTTTCACTTTCTTCGTTAATTCTCTGTAAATGCCTTATCTACCAAATCGTAAAATCTGGTGGTTTAACTCATTGTTGTACTAGGTGAATATGTGGGACATTGCAGCAGCACATACATATAAAAGTGCACATATACATTGCAACAGTCACGAACGTTTCCTAACTACAATTATTATCCCAGCGTATTAACTTCCTAGCAACGCCTCATTTCACTTTGCTCTAATGCAAGGGGTGAAAAGGAATATCCGAAATTACGCATATATATTCGAATACAGCCATGTACTTAGACCTCTCGTAATAACCAAGTTGCATATTATGCCATCACTACTTCCGGTGACGAATTGTCGTAAACACGATATAGATAGATTAGCGAGAGTTATGCTGTCTAATGCAATAATTTAAACCTACAGTACATGGAGGATTGACAAATGGTATCGATCGGCTTGTCGATTAATGATCGGATTCCCTATTTGTGTTTATTCACCGATGGACATACTCATCATGGATTATATCTTCAAATTAAACGTACTGCAAAAATTGACCTATGAATCCTCCTCAGAAAATGAACCAACACGAACAACATTCGTGAGATTTTATATAGATTTCAGATTTGGGAAACTCGATGAGGAAATTATGTATTGGGGGGAAAAGATCAACAGAATAAAAGGGTTTTTATTTAAACTACAGTTTTAAAGTGTTGGTGTCCAGTGAGTGGCTTCTCTTATGTTGTATCAGTTCGGGGACAAATACATTTTCGGTATCGCAATGCCAGGTCCTGTCAGTTCAGCACGTCCCTGACCTTGTACGGACAATCCTGTGTGTATCAAGATGACCGCCCTACAAAAGGTGCCGCAATTTACACCCGGCTTTCCAATGCGGACCGAAAGATATGGGCACGATCGAGTCCCTTGTTGGCAAACACCATGCACACACAGCGCCGCTATTAAATTTAATCTGGGTACGAAAGTTGTAGCAAATTACACGCTTGGCTAGAACTAATGGGGCTGACCTCCTATCATCATCTGTATCACGTGTGTCAGATTATATAGGCTCCCCTTGCGTGGCGAGCAAAATAGCGCCACGAAAAATGATTATCGGCGAGAGAGAGAGAGAGACTTACTTCATGCCCTTCGTCCCAACTTCAGCCGTCTTGCCACCGTCACTCCACAATGCCAATGCGAAAGGGTGTATCGGAGGCCGCCATCTTTTCGCTGTTTCGATCGTGAACATTTTCCAACGCGTGAAGAACGAACGGCGTGTCCCCGACAGATCTCGAGTTGCGACCACAAAACTGCTAAATAGGGGCGGACTCATCATACCAGGGCATACAGGCCCTGGGGTCACGATTCGCGATTCAATTCTGATTCTCATTTCCCAATTAGGCCATCTGAGCATGCGCACAATCCAAACTTCCGCTGATTCGATGGTTTTGAGGGAAAAGTGCATTTTCGACGTGTTTCTTTACTGAGGAATTTTTCCGATTAAAGGCCGCCTGGGAATCCCCATTAACTGTTTCTGAGAATCAGAAACAGAAAATCCAAGACGGCTGCGCCCATGAAAAATAAATGCATGATAATTTAGCAGTTTCACTGAAATATCATTGCATTATATTTGCAAAAATGTCATTCACTGACCTCGCTAAATTCAGTCATGATCCATGAAACTTACGATTCTACTACATATATTTACAAATGATTGGAACTATTTTTTTGGCGGATTACGACGGCGGAGTGCGTGGCCAGTCAATGAGATTTTAGAACGTTGAAAAGTAGAATCCGATTGCATTTCACTATCATCATGGTCACATTTATGTGGTATCTAGAATTTATAACATTTATTGTACTACAGCGCTTCTAAAAAGGGCCACACTAAATCTCGAAATTACCAAAAAAAATTGCCAATCGATCAAAAAATCAACATACTGGAGTGGCTCTTTATCGATGCAGGTGATAATCATTTTTTAAAAATACGGTCATAATCGGTTAATGATAATCATTTTGGTGATGTCCAAAATAAGGGGTTCAGCAATCCTTACTACAGAAATTTAATTGCTCAGAAGTTGCACGGAAAATGAGTGAGGAAATGCGAATCACAATGCCGACCCAGGTTGTGAAGATTTACGAGAGTGAAAAACGGTACTTGAACTCTGATCCCCAAAACTCTTTCAGAGAAGAAAAGCAAATGTTCTTTAAAATTATTTGAGCGTATTTTTATTTTTAGTATTTTTTATACATGCAAGAAGATACTGGAATTTGACAAACCTGATTTGAGAAATTTGACTTGCGCTAAAATTTGCAATCGACGCATACTTATTAAATTGTCATTAAATAAATATTTTATTCAGTTCACAACACTGTTTAGATCGAATTTCAAATTTGTAAAAATTCACTGTAAAAATAGTTTACTGTTTACACGATGAATCGGTTCATGTTTAGCTTCATGGAGCTGCCATTTCGGATTCTCAGAGCCTAACGCGAAATGATCAATCGTATAAAAACTAGCGCTTATTGAGCCAGGGTTGATCTCGCCTCTCGAAATTAGGGCATATTTGGTGAGAAAAAATAATTGTTCTTATCTCGTGAAGGAAAGGATTAGACGTGAATTTCAGTCGTCGTGTCAGGCCGCCCCTGTGCCCCCTTAGCATATGGCAGCTTCTACATTTAACCATATCTGAGTTCATGCCGTAACGAGAACTTCACCCGAATGACGAATGCACGATCTGCAGCGCTCACGCCAAACCACAATACAAAAAAACAGCCGCTAGTTTGGATACAGTTCGAACCCACTTCCCCGATTTCCTCCTCTTATTCGCTACTTTTTCTATCTAAAATCAAAAATGGCAAAGAGGTGACAATTTCTGGAGCAATGAATGGCATTGCTGTTCCGCTCCACGAGCGGTCGAGTGCACTGCTTTGCCTGAAAGGAAAAATTCACGCGAAAAATTGCACCTTGAATAGAATCGTGATGGAGAAAAAAGCAAATATATATTTTAGGTTAGAAGAATAAATTTTGCCGCGAAACAAGCTACTGCACATTTTTTTAAAACCAATATTTCAACATGGGTCATTTTGATTTGTAGTTACGAGTCACATTCTGAGATATTTGTTAAGGAGGTCCACCAGCGTGTTCGCCCTAGTGGTTGCGAAAGGATTTTCTATTAGTTTTTAAAACTCCGTTTTGTGGGTGAGTAGCATTGTAACACTGCAGTTGTAGATTCGTCACGTGCTATAACGTCATGCTGTGGCGCCTGAACATGAGATTTTTAAATTTATATAATTTAGATTCTCATACGTTTCCAGTTGTATATTTGTCGCGCATCATTTTGTTGCGCCTGAACATGAGATTTTTAAATTTATATCATTTAGATTTTCAAACGTTTCCACTAATCGAAAAATAATCGTATTTATTAATCTTGGTTTTTAATAATGCTAATTTTTTATCTATTTTTATATTGAACATATTATTCTGGTAAATAGAAATGTATGCACTCGGAATTGTAATCTGGTGTGTTTTGTTTTCACGTGATATCGACAGCGTCATTCGTTTGATGTGGAGACGCCATATTTTATTTTTCAATCTAATGGTTCATTTGTAAGAAATCTTAAACGGATAATTTATTGAAAAATACTGAAAATCGATATCTGAAATTTTGTCGTTGGACAACTAATGTGAGGAACTATCTGCAGGCATAATTTCATTATGTTTGATTAAGTTATTCGTAAGAAACTTTGGAGACCCTGTGTAATAATATAAGATAGGATATAAGATGACAACATCGGTTTACCATAAACGACTCGTCGTAGCCCAGTTGGTTTAGCGACTAACTGGGGTTTCGGCGGTCCCGGGTTCGATTCCCAGTGCGGACTCTCGAAAATTCCGATCCCGGGGTACTGGACGTGCCCCGAGCTCGCACAGTGCCTAAGCACCATGAGGGGGACCTAACGCCTGTAGTGCGGTTGACTACAGTTGATTAGAAACCAAAAAAAAAAAAAAAAAGTCGCTACCCCTCACCATGAATCCGGACAGGAATGACCAGTGGCCAAAGTGTGATTTGAGTAATAGCGACGCACCGAATTCCTTGGCCACATCGAAAACCAGGAAGCAGCAGTGAGACCACATACGCACGTATACGGAGGCGATAAAAATCCCCACCCCCTCTGGTTTGTCCGAGAGTGCGCGCGCGGCCTTGCGCCGAAGGGCACACTGGTCAGCGCATGGCTACCGGTCATCTGTTGCACGACCTCCGCCGCCAGCAAAAATATACACACCCCATATCAGAAGCAACCGTTATTAAAATAATACATCGTGAAATGGCCGTCGGCTGAGTGACCCCCGTCCACTGCGCTGGCAGAAGGGGTGGAGACAAATTAGCGTTAATTATAAATTTTAATTAGCCCCGAGTCTGTCGTCCCCCGGTACAGGCGCCCGAAGAAAAAATGCCACTGGCCGAGGAATTTCACGAGGAAATGGGGAGAAAAGCCGAGACAGGTTTACAGCGCTAACAGGTGTTGTGAGAATTCCAGTACAGCACGCCATATAACATGTCGGGGAAATATTTGAAAGCTGATGCAATTTAGGCGTACAGTAGTTCAGGTGGGAGAGGAGGAGGCGGATGAGATGGTGGTTGAAAGAACACTTTCATTTACGGTGGAATTATCAGTATTCGTGGTCAGTTGGGGGGCAAGGCCGTATGAAACTGGATAGTTCAGTTCAATTTAGTTTCGTCGCATTAGTTCACCCACGATATTTTCATGTAAAATTATATTTTGAAAATTTTGTCTGCGTAAAAACACTACATTTCAATCCCAATAGGCAGCAGTTCCAAATGTGCAACAATCCTATATTATAAAACTAGGAATCTGATTTTCCTGCCCAGAGACTAACTGCCGAACGGCTCAATGAAATTGCATAAAAATTACCATAAAGTTAGTAAACCATCATAATTCGCTAGCGACGGAATATCAGATCTCGATTTTCAATATTTAATATTAAAATA
>JAQGBY010007157.1:0-12118 GCA_034698785.1 Mycogona germanica | reverse complement strand
TTACTAGTTGGTAGATGTGAAAATCCAATAAGTAACGTACTAGAAGACAAGGTGCGTGAAACGTAATCCATGTGCCTCCATAATAAATTGCATAATATCTGGTAGAATACTAATTATTGCTGTCCAAAAAGATTTTAATACCAAAGTACTTTTTTTGTTGCAAGGGGCTTTGAGGCTGACAAGGCTAGTAAGTGTCCTTGACAAACGTTTTTTTCCGTATCAAATTTGACGTGTCAAATAATTTTTCTATACATTTGTATTTGTATATCTGTTTATATTGCCGTTTCATACATTCTAAATTGATATTCCTGCGCGTTTTCATACATTTTTTAAGATACTCTATATATTGTTACCCTACGAAAAATCTAGTTCAAGTTTGTCATTTCATAATGGGGCGTGAAAAATTAGTCATGCGCTCCGAAAGAAAAAAAAGTTTAAATATGCAAATGTACGACTCGTCGTAGCCCAGTCGGTATTGCGACTGAGTGTGGCTCGGCGGTCCCGGGTTCGATTCCCGGCACGGGCTCCCGATAATTTCGATCCCGGGGTACTGGTAAAAATGTGCATAGTGCCTAAGCATCAAGAAGGGCACAGAAACGCCTGTAGTGCAGAGACTACAGTGATGAGAACTAAAAAAAATTAAAAAATGTCAAGATGTTTCCATTTGTTTCGTGAAAATCGTTTCATAGTTTGTTCCAGTATTGTTTACTGTAAATAAATTGTGTTCCTAGTTTACAAATTTTATTTTCTCAAATAATTTACTGGCTTAGTTTATTTTTCTAACAATTAAAAATGAACTATTTTTTCAGTCACAGTCAAACAGGGCGCGGCATAGGAAACTGCTTGTTAAAATATTTTGGTTACATTTTGTAATTTCCTTTTCCTTTTAATTTTTTCAATAATTACATGCAAAGTTGGTCAGTAACTTAGTGCTTCGCGACATAGAATGCACATAGAATTACGAGCGCCACAATAATTGGATGTGTTAACGCAACCCTGCTTCGATCCCAATATCTGCTGCGTGGGAATGTACAGCTCCATTTTTGTTTGTAGGCATGATTGAATCGACACAGGTGAAACATTTGGGCTTTTCTGTTAAATGTGGAACGTCTCATGGATTTAAATACACGTATCCTGTTCGATAAATATATCTGGATTTAAAAAAAAAGAATAGAGATAACGCTACTGCGCGGTTGTTGCAGGTAATTATTGTTATCGCCGTTTACATATTCGAGTAAATTAGGCCTAGGGTGGCCTGATTTGGAGGACACTGTTTTGATAATTTACTCAGCCCCATTCCGTGTTAGCTCGAAGCTGGAGGCTCCCGTTGAAAAGTATCCCTAATTCAATATACAAGACACCTGCCACCATTTCTCGGCCATTTAATCAAGTTGCCCACGTGAGCGCTGTTTTCGTTTTCGTCTAGCACAGACTTCATATTTATTATCCGCACTAGGCCTCCGAAGGCTTAACACCAAACCTAGGAACCAGCTTGTAAACCGATCTTTCTCCGTTAACGCCCACGTGTCTTATTGATTAAACTGGATCATTAGTCCCAGTCTAATCAATGTACGGCTACAGCATGTAGCCTACTGTTCAGCACCAGCACTTGCCAGTTTGTTCACTTCCATTGCTTGCAGATCTGCTGACTGGAATGGGTATTCAAGAATTCTTTGAGCCGCGAACTTATCTGGTCGGGGGAGTTTGAATTCGACAAATCAGGAATAAAACTACTTGAGTCATTCTTGTGCCCTGCAAACAATTTTGACTTGTTCTGCTGGGACTCAGTAAACACTCATACAATTACAATTAAAATATGTACCCACAAGCAGCCCCCAAGAGAGGGGGCCTATGGCGGCGGTCGAATGACCAGTTGTATCTGAGATATTTGTTAAGGAGGTCCAGAAGTGGAGGTCCTGTGGTGATATACACTTTAGTGAATTATTTAAACAAAAACAAAATGTTTCTGATCACACAATCTGCACCATTGATCGACACTGACAAGAAAACAGCTTCTTATATCTTACAAATCACGGACACGCTTTCTAATAATGCGCTCCTCATTGTTAACAAGATTTTGTACCATGTTTTGCATTTTCAGCCCTTGACCAACCAAGCACAGGCAAGATGAAGTGTTTCATGTCCATTGACGCACCGTCCTGTGGCGAGCAATTTGACGACAACTACCTTTGTGAGTATCTTTTGACATTGGAATTCGGCACACACCAAGAATGACGAGATATGATTATATTCATTGCCCCCATTGCAGATTGTCAAGACTGCGATAAAGACCACCTCGGCAATTGTCCCATCCACGGACCCATGGTTAGGATCGCCGATGCAAAGGTGGGTTGATCAAGAAATTTAGAAAAATTTGATTTAGGTCGCTCTTTTATTTTTATTAGAATTATACCGTTTCTCAAGATTGATTTATAAATTGTTCCTTTGACTAGTTTCAAGTATAACAAATTTCGAATGCTCAGATTGGTTATACAACTAAGAGGTCTGGGGACTGGGGACTATTTTCAGGTCGAAGAGGACGATCCACTACGAGCCTTTGAGAGTGTGCCGACCCAGCTCTCGGTTCAAGAGTCGACCATTCCTAAGGCCGATCTCGGTGTCTTGGCCATAAAAGACATTCTCAGGGGAACTGTGTTTGGACCCTACCAGGGACGAACGGTGGCTGTGGACTCGATTGAAGCGCGCAAGAGTGACTACTGCTGGGAGGTATAAAACCTTGTCAATTCTAGCGTCTCACACCAAATCTCTGAACAAACATGTCAAACGTCCTGACATCAAACTTTTCTTGCCGGGCGCAGGGGAACATTTTCAGTCGTCCTAATCCATGTCTAGCAATATATATATATATATTTTTTTTGGTCTTACCTAATCACCTACCTATTCCACTTGTTCATGGTGTCTTATTTTTCAACCCAATAGATCTGGGGCCCATTGGGACCGCTTCACTGCATCGATGGATTACCCATCGCCTGCTCCAACTGGATGCGCTTCGTCAACTGCGCCAACAGTCCGGAACAAGAAAACCTAAAGGCCTTCCAGTACAAGGCTCACATCTTCTACAGGACAACGAAGGATATCGTTATAGGCTCCGAGCTACTCGTGTATTATGGTCCCAAATTTGCCAAGAAACTGGGTCTGAATTTGGCTAAACGAAAATCGCCTTCTGGTGACGGTAAATTAAATTTGTTCTTGACACATATTTATCATTACGCTGAAACAACAGGAACAACTGCAAACGCACTACACCTGCAGTGCAGTGACTACAGTGATGGTCCCCGTCCCATAAATATATTTAAAGCTCTCGATCCGATTTGTTCAGACAATTTTATCGTTTTAAGAGTAAAACAGTGACAAACTGGGTAGATCGTTCACTCTTTCCAGCAAGCGTTATATCCTTGGCTCGTAATGGTTTCTTGAAATTTCGACCATGTGTTGGCATCTGCATCTAGCCGTTCGTGCCTGTTATCTTTTCGATGTTCCCTGAATTGCGTCTAGCTAACTTATCTGCTTCTATTGCCTAGTTCATTTGTCCTGTCGTAATGCAAGAATGATTTTTTAATTTCAGGTGATCGATTGTCGGGTAATGTTGCTTTACAACATTATGAGTTGTGCGAATCGTCCAGCGTGGATCTGGAAAGTGACGGCGGTCATCAGCGCGGAGTGTTTAAGACTTGCATGCCCCTCATGTCTGCACCCAAAGTGGAGGGGGATGTGAGTTCTCCTGCCCCTAAGACTAGTCGGACGACCCTAGAAAGACCCCAACGTCAGCTGCGGTCCAGTAGTCGCAGAGATCGAGTCGCCGAGTTGGCGACGCCCGAGACCGTACCCGTGGTAGAAAACTCCGACGATTCCCTTGTCGTGCACGACGAGTTTGCATTCAATTACGCCGTGTGTGATGTTTGCGGACTGGGGTTTTCATGCCCGCCTCTCCTGTTGCGGCACGTGGAGGAGATTCACGTACAGGCGCTCTTCATCGAAGACTGCGATCTCTGTCCGGAACGCTTCACATCCGCCAAGGCCAAGAGAAGGCATCTCCGCAAGAAACACGGGATCGAGTGCTCGATCAAAGGCCTTGATGGGAGCCCACAGAATCGGGTAAGCGGAATATCAGCATCTATTTTTTCGAATATTCATTCGTCAAAATCAATCTCATTGAAAAATTGCTAGCCTAAGTGCGTTTACCAAAATCAAGAGAGAGGTACAAGTCGTCGCAGCCCAGTTGGTTAAGAGGCTGACCTGTGGTGTGACATTCGTTGCTTCAATTCCCGGCGTGGACTCTCGTTTATTCGATTTCGGGTGTGTCCTGACCAATTTCTCAAACACCGAGAATGGTTGCAAAATGAGTAACTATAGAAAATCACTTAAAACAAATCAGACGATAGAGCTTGTTGATTGAGCTTGATAGTTTTTATTTATTTTTTTTTTAATTCACTTAAGTGATGGGTCACAACAGGAAGATTCTGTACCCCTCTCAGTGCTTAGGCACTATGTGAGAGGCACATTTTCACCAGTACCCCGAGCCAAAGCCCGCACCGGGAATCGAACCCGGGACCGTCGAACCACAGTCCGTCGCTTAACCAACTGCGCTATGACGGGTCGTACATGTTGAGCATGCTTGTTTTATGATTACTAAATGGGTTACGACTAGTAATTAAGCCCAGTTGGTTTAGCGACTGACTGTGGTTTCGGCGGTCCCAGGTTCGATTCCCGGCGTGGGCTCTCGAAAATTTCGATCCCGGGGTATGGTCGTTCCCCCTCACACAGTGCCTAAGCACCTTGAGGGGGACGTAACGCCTGTAGTGCGGTTGACTACAGTTGATTGGAAACAAAAAAATAAACGATTATACATTACACCTAACTCGCTAAATCTAATTAATGCTCACTAATATACTTGATCATGAAATAAGAAACAACCCATATTTGTCAAGCTAACACTTGACGTTCCTGGTGACTTTTCCATTGAAACTTTTTTAACTTTCCCTTAGTCTTGTTTCTTCATTGAACATTCGCATGATTTCGGTGTCATTATGAAATTTGCTCGTCACCTTTCAGAAGCGGAAGCGTTCGGAGGCAAATCCAGACGACCAGAGTCGATTCAAGTGCGACCTGTGCGAACTCACCTACAAGAATTCGAATCACCTCGTCGATCACCAGTTTCTGAAACACGGCATCAGCATCGTGTACGGATGTTCGAAGTGCCAACTTAAGTTTGACTATTACAGACATCTACTGGATCACCAGAAAGCAAGCGGTCACAGAGGGCATGAAAGAATCCGCATCGAACAGGATGCCGATCAGAAGTTCTTGCAGTCGCTCGTCACTCGCGAGGAGCGACTGCGACCGCTCAAGTGTAGCGTTTGCCCGAAGAGGTTCCAAAGAACTTGTCAACTCAGGCTGCACGAGTCAAATCAGCACGGTATCATCGTTACCTACTCCTGCCGAATGTGTCGCCATGAGTTTACAGTTTTTGCCGACTTGATGACTCACCACGCAGATGCCAAGCACAAGGGAACTGACAGGAAATTTGTAGGACCAGATGGTGCCGGTAAGTTGTCAGAATCGCAAGGTGCTTAGAGAAATGCGGTTCACTCAGTGCCCTGTTGCCCAGTGCCCAGTGCTTGATGGTTATTTTACTATCCCTGCCCAAAACCTGCAAAAATGCAAGCAAGTTGGAGGGCCTGTTGTCATAATTATTTGTAGTCGAACACATGTGTGACCCTGCACAAGGGGAAGGGATTTATTTCTTGATGCCATTTATTGTCTCTCTTGAGCTTGTCAAATTGTTCAATGTATCGTTAGTTATAATTTATTTCACTGCACAATGAGAAGCGCATTTTTCACATTGGACCGTACTGTACCGAGTTCAAAATGATGAGAACTGCATATAAATATGAAACCCTATTGCAGGTACACACAAATATAAATTACTAATTGCAAATTACCAATTCTACTTGACATTAGTAATGTTGCAACACTTCTAGTTCATGTAATTTTCGTCCACTATACTATTTTTTACGAAAGTATTTTTTCCGACCTTACTTGTGAAATTCGCATAAAATTCTTTTATACCCCGTGCTTATTGAATTTGTAAGTTGAATTGACTGAACACAACTCAAACAAGAACTCTCGTTGCTATGTCTCCAAAATTTGTCACCCTATTTCCAATAAACAATGGTCGAACGAGACACGCAACACAACGCCACAAATCCATGGCTCAGTTGCAGTAATCTATTTAAGAAAATTGATAGTTGTATTATATGATTCTTGATATTGTTCCAGAAATCCAACGGCTGACACCAAATACGCTAACGCCAGTTGGTAAGTTTGTTTTGTGATTTACTGCTAAGCGAATTTTTTATAAATCCGTCGTTCAATTCTGTCATTCGCCTTGCTCTTACTTTCGACTCTGGCAGATATTTCATTCGAATGAGGATTCATGTCGAATTGTGAAGTACAGGCAAGATGTTGTTGCGTGGCAAACGCCCTATTCTCCAAACACTGCTTGCTCAATCTTGCTACTTGTCTTAAAAGTAGCCAACTTGAGCCTCAGGGCATTCACACATGCACGTGACTCATGTACCCATTGGGCATGGGAAAAGTGTCCAAACATGATCAAGTGATAATTGCTCATCATATTCTCTCAACACAGGCGAGACAGGCGTGGAACCCAAAATCAAAAGTCACAGTGCTGAAAAGGGAACCGGTAGGGTTGCAAACAAGAGAAAGAAGTTGTCAAAGGAGGGCCTACATCAGTGTCTCAGATGCAGCTACTCTACCAGGCACAAGACCAACTTGGTGGTGCATCAAAGTAAAGTTTGTGGGCAGCCCTACGAGGATGACTATCAAGCGCTTCGAAAACATTGGCGAGACTCTGGGCACCGGGGAACTGATAGGAAGCTCGTGGGACCTGATAATGGTTAGTATCAGATATGATGTCGAGTCGTGTGCGATTAGTGAGCTCTCGATTTCTCCATTTCGGTCCAGCGTTTAGAAATATTCCAGTAAGCAAGAACATGTCGAAACGCTATCTTATTAAAAAAAAAAGACATTTCTGACCTTAACACCAGATGCCAAATCTAATTTTTTGACGTGTATTTTTAGA
This sequence comes from Mycogona germanica, assembly GCA_034698785.1. Classification (NCBI taxonomy): domain Eukaryota; kingdom Metazoa; phylum Arthropoda; class Diplopoda; order Chordeumatida; family Chordeumatidae; genus Mycogona; species Mycogona germanica. Next base: position 4,995 of record JAQGBY010007157.1, on the reverse strand, counting down.
ATTGATTGGCTAGGTCGTTAAATTTAAAAACGAAAATGGAATACTTTATGGTCCTCATGCAATCCTCAGTTGTTTGTGAGGTAGGTTTGTCGTGGAGGGTCTCATGTTTAAATTTCTGACGTTGTTTTTGACGTGGGATCTTATTTATTCGACAAGCCTTTGCAAAATCTTGTCCGACCAGTTATCCATTACCTTTTGCGAATCATGCCTTTCCTGTGGAAAATGGATGCAGTTGGTTGAATTTTTTCTTTTTAGAAGTACTTTTCGAACGTGAACCCACTGACTCGCATCAACCACTTGCTAATCAAGCTCTTTTAAAAGACAATCACGACCGGAAAAAACTACGGAACTTGGACCCTGGACTACACAAGTGCAGCATGTGCGATTACTCTACTAACAGGAAAGCCCTGCTAATGCACCACCAAAAATTGAAACATGGCATCAAGATTATGTATTCCTGTCGCGTGTGTCGCAAACCATTCCTAAAGTACATTCAAGCACGGAAGCATATGACCGAGACGGGTCATAAGGGCATGGCTCGGAGAATTGAGATGCCAAGTAAGTTGTCTAAATTTATTGCTATATATTCAATATAATTATTTAAAAACTTGCGTATGCCAGTCTTCTTGAACCAGGGTACAAGAGATGGCCCTGCTTACCACACCTTTTCTCCTTATCTTCCAATTCTACAATTTAAATCACAGGTAATCCGCCACTTGTTAAGGAAGAGCCAAGGATGAGAACCAAGTTGACTAGCTTGGAAACTAATATCTCCTTCAATCATCAGGGGCGGCCTCATGGAGCAAAATCGGAAAACCATAGCGTTAAACGGCAGCCTAATTTGGGCCAAGGTAAAACTTGAATATTCCAGCATGTGCCATCAAGTGACACTGGAAAGGTTGTGTCAACGGAGGTCTTCGCTTTTTCGAGCTCTCGCTAACTCATTTACCAATTGTTTGCGGGTCTTTTATACCGCTTTTCTGAACCCTATTTTATTCACTGATTTTGCAGAATCCGAACTCGTGACACCTCTGGATGCCCGAGTGCCCAATTTCAAAACTCGCATCTGTCTGAATGTCTGGAAGCGTCGGAGAGAAAAAGAGCAACTTGCCCTGTACCGATGTTTTCGCTGCCACTTCAAGTCACAGTCGCCAAGCAATTTGTATATCCACCAAAAGAGTAGGCATGGGTTTGCCGTTGTTTATTCGTGTCACGTGTGCAACCTAAGAACGAGCATGTACCAAGAGCTGCGAAAACATCAGACAGAGTCTGGGCACGAGGGTACCGTGCGGAAGCTACATCGACAAGATGGCAAGTTAATTATGTTTCATTACAAATTACAATTACAAATTTAGCCCGCAAGCAGCCCCCAAGAGGGGCGGGGGTCAGAAGAACAGTTGGGGGCAGAAATGGATTTATTTTAAAAGGCTCTATCAGGCCATTCCACTCTTGAGATAACAGGGCCACAATCGAAACAGTGCGACCAGCTTGATTATACGACCTATTCGTAAACTTGTACATAAAAATCACATATTAAAATTCAAATTTGTTTATTCAACTTTTTCATAATTTTCACAACACATAATTTTCATAATCGTGTGACAGGATAAATTATGCAGATCTGCATTCTTTTTTACAGACATTTCTCAGGATTAATATTTACCATTTTATGTTATAGTAACTGGGCCGTTTACGAAAAAGCGATTGGTGGCAACAAGCTCCACCAACAAGGCTGAGGAGCCGGGTAGGGTACCCTTACGACGCCATGGGAGTGCAAATTCCATCAGCTCGGCGTCCGCCAAGCCGCCAGTCTTGACCAAACGCGCTCGCGTTGGTGGCACATCAGTCTCTCTGGCCGTTCCCCTCAAAACCTACATGATGAGACGGCACGACTTAAACTCTGACACTACTACGGTTATACCGGTGAGGAAGGATCCACCACAAGTGAAGACAGGCATCAAGCGCAGACTTCACTTGGCAGAGAAGATTTACCCTTGCAGTTACTGTAACAAATCCTTTACCTTGCCCGGCAATAGGAAGCGTCACGTGGTTGCCAAGCACCCCGCATCCTTGGCCCAGGAGGTACCCACCTTAGTGGATCTTCCAGCAGAGCTGGGGCACGAGGCGCGAACAAGTGCTCTAGAAACATCACAGATCTCGTCTGATCAATCGATCAGTTGCCACACATGTAGGTGGTGTGATGCGTCATTTGAGAGCAAGATACTGCTAAGGCGCCACACACTTACGAGTCACGACGATCGCACGAGCAAGGTCGATTGGAGTAGCGGCAAAAGTGAGCGCAGTAAATCCAGGAAGAAGTCTGGTGGTCGAGAAGGGAGAGAAAATTGCTCATGGACAAGTGGCGAATCCGCCGGCCCCGACATTGCAGTAGCTCATCGTCCAGTGACAAGCAAGACCAAGGAGTTCCAGAGCGCCTTCCTGGCCTTCTTGGGGGTTGGCCCAGCTGACGCACCGGAAGTGTCTACAGGCCCCAAAATCCGTCTGTGCGAAGAGAGTTTCAAAGATGACCAACTGACCGATCACGCATCCGACAAACACGGGGGCAACATGTGTTATCAATGCAGCACGTGTCACAAGATGAGCAGCTCTTTACGCGGGGCCCGAATTCATATGGCTAGAACACATCACCACGGCGACATAATCACGCACTTGGCTTCAGTCTGTGTTGGGTCTAATCTGCCCGCATTAACTTCTACTCGATGTGGCGCAAGTTTATCACAAATACCTAACACTAGATTGCGCGATCTCGATGCGAAAGATGAGATCATGCCGCCTATCACCGACAGGTTGGATGCTCAAGCGCCGAGTGGTTACAAGAATGTGACGCCCAGTTGCGCCAGGGATACACCGGATACAAGAGTGCAGGACATGGATGGTGGGGGTAGGGTCGGTTCACTGGCGTCACAGTGCAGCTCTCCAGGCAGGTTCGTGTCTAGTCTCGTCAGTGAAGAGCTATCTGGCGCCACACAAGAACAAGTGCCTGCAATTTGCCCTGAAAGTCAATGGGAGACAGAGATGACATGCCAAGCAGAAGTGAAAGAGAACGATGTCCATCTGTGTAGTCTCTGCGACAGGATCTTTACCTGCGATTCCGGACTCAAGATTCACCTGCTTAACGATCATGAAAGTTTAAGCGACCATGTCTCAATTTCCTCCGAGAATGGGTCAAAAAATGTGGCCGTACATGCTTCCCGTCGTCCTCCACAGTCCCAGAAAAGTGTCAATTGTAGGGGCGAACCATCCGCTGAAATTGTCGTCACTCAATTCGATGGAACAGCGGATCGACAGCCTAACACATCTGCGCGACCACGCTCTAAACAACTCTCCGTCTCGTCAGGCTTCAAGTCTCGTTCCGGCTATTCGGGATCTCACTCGTCAAACTCCACCCCAGGTCGGCGTGACGTCGTGGGCGGTCCACGGCACTGTGAGAGCGCTCTTGGTCCACCCCAAGATCAAGATGGCATCAAGACAAAGACACTTGGGGTAGAATTGACGTCTAGGAATGGCGAATGGGATAGCTCGGCACCGTGTGCCCCGCGCGACATGGATAGGTCTAAGATGGCACAAGAAAACCATGAAGGTGGTCGACGGACTGAATCAATCCCGACCCCAGTTTGACGACCATTGACGGTCTGGTGATTAACTATTCAAAGAATTGTGAGTGCATTGTGTTTGTTGATGGCCAACTTGCGGGGCCGGAAAGAGAAGGATTTCTTGTCGTACCTCGTAGAAACGGGGAAACACCCAAAGACTGATCCAAAAATTTGTGTGCAATCTCTCGTGATATATATATATTTTTCAATCGCAATATGTTAAAACACTTTCTTGTCAGTTTATTTGTATCAAATCAAATAGTAGTTTACAATTCGTGAAATGTCTGACCCTGGATATATTTATGAATGAATCACTCCAATGACTGAGTCAAGGACATGTTAATTAGGTGAAAGCCATAATAGTAATTATTCTGAGTTTGTTCCAGCAAAAAAAGAGCAGATCGTGAGAAACATGAGTTGGTTTAAAATGTGGTCATTGTAGGGAACACCAGCTATATGACTCATGTGATCTCGATTGGATTTGGCCGCAATAGTGTTCATCCATGTTTATGTGTTCTATTTAAACTCTGTACTTTTCGAGTTTTTCCATAATAGTTGTATTTTCTATCTGTGCGTTGGAGAAAGTGGTAAATAATTTATTGTTCGCCATTTTGATTAATCGACGATTGACGTCGCCTGATAGAATTATTCACACCCAAAACCTACAGTTTTAAAGAATGTTGTGTTACCCTGTTACACCACAACCTAATTAGACCTGCACTTACTCGCCGAATTTTCTAGCATACAAGTTCCATCTTGCATTTTTTTCTTCAATCGTGTTATTTTAAAACATTTTATTTACCATTTTTTTTAAATAGACAAGTTTATTGGCTTGGTTCTTTTTAACATATTACAATCATGAGTTATCCAGCGTGTATCATTTCTCAGAGGCTGCGCCAGGATGTTTAAAAAAAGTTGTGATTAGGTTACGTTTTCTATAATGCATTGTACCATTTCATTTTTTTTTTTTCATGAAGATTAGTCGGTTAATAAACGTATTTGAACGCAACGCTAATAAATATCGTCGTCGAAATTAAAGCTTTATTTCATGTTTATCGTATTATTTCCGATCGCCTCAGTTAATATGAAAGGCAAGGGGCAATACCCATTTCAAAACAAAAATGGAACAAGAATAAAGAAGGTTAGGACAGATCTAGCACTACAATCAGACAGTTACAGTAATGGTAGATATTTGAAAATATTTTCTTAACCAAATATCTGACTGCGTGCTTCGGCACCATTTTATTTAAAAACTGAACATCTGTGAGGGTTGAGTCAATTTGGCAATATTAAAAAATATCCTAGTGGATGAGAAATTATGGATAGGTTATCTGGCAGCACAAACTCAGCAATGGCGACTTTATTGGTCTAATTTTGTCGG
>JAQGBY010007156.1:0-12119 GCA_034698785.1 Mycogona germanica | reverse complement strand
GTCTTAAACGACATTTCATCGTAAATTAAGACCACACATGTGTCATTTTTAAGATATCATTTTTAAGTGTGTAGATGAAATCAATTGAGAAATTATAAAAATGCAAAAAAAGAGAAGATATATGCATCTGTCCCTTGCCCTTGAACTTCTAATGGGTTCTCAAAAGAAATATAGTTATACAATCGAAGTCAGTCGCTCCACCAAACAAAAAAAATGTGCAAATTCATGAACAAATGCAACTAACAACGCATCTGGTCTGGTAATCCGGTCTGATCCGGCGCAAGAACTCGTTCATTTGGTGTATGTCCCAAACTAAATATTCCGATAGCGTGCCGTCAAACCCATAATTCATTTCAGTTTCAAACAAAGAAGAGAACTTCAAAAAGTAGATATGAAACCGATGGTAGTAATTAAAAAAATATAGGATGATTGCGTGAACTGCAATCGAAAGTTGGCAACACGATCGTCGATAAATAACGTTACAAAATCTTCAGGAAAAATGAAGTAGTTGTAAATTTGGGAAACACCAATACAAACGTATGAACTCACCTAAAACTTTCGTAACTACTCAAAAAATTAGAATAAATAAAATGTTACCAAATTCCGGCTTGGGTAGTCACGAAAGCGTTAGGTGGGTTCATTCGTTTGTCATAATGTCTCCCAAATCTACAATTTCTTAATTTTTCCTGAAGATTATGTAACGTCATTTATCGACGATCTTGTTGCCGACTCTCGATGCAGTCAAAGCAATCATCCTATATTTTTTTTAAAGTATAGAACCTCGAACAAATCCATGTATTTTTAACAACAATTTATAAATTATCTTGCTCGGATTATATTATATATTGACATTATTTTTTAGTATACAACAAGCCACAAACTCTGTTTAGACACCTTCATCACGTTAACATTGTTTTCTTCTATTTTTATTGTGTGCCAGAAAATCAGACACACAAATAGCAATCATGTGCATGAATGAGAACATTTATTGAAATCATAAAAGTGAAATTCTAGAAACTGAATGAATTCACTCCAATGAGAAGCCCAGATGTCATCTCAGAAGTGCCGAGTAGTGAAGAGGTTAACTCTTCGATCGGATTACTTAAATCGTTCCTCGTATAACACGGGTTCAATTCCCGAGCAAGACCTCCGAAATTTATTTGGCGAGAGAAATCCCTACGTGCGCTTCATTCGGAATGGAATGGAAGTAAAGGGATAGCATGTACAATGTGAGGTACACCATAAAGAACCCTCTATAGTTTCCAGGCTATGCTATTGAAAATAACCTGGTCCACCCTCGGTGGCTTTAGGGCAGAAACGCTGGTGGATCTTAAAAAATCTTTAGAATAGTTGTTGAGAATTATTTTGCCCTACTAAAAGAATAACTTTTTTCCCGCGAAAATCTTTTCGTTTGATCTCTAAAATTTACATTAATATATAAGTTTGTTTAATGTTCCAACCATTTTCAAAATTTATTTTTTTGGTAAACAACCATTTAAAAAAAGGACGAAGCTTATTTGTCCTGTCCCATTGAAACGGTTGGAAAAAGTATTGTATTGGTGGGAATGCATCTCATTTTATTATCTCGCAACCGTAACAACCCCTCATGGAATTACGATTTCAATACGAATTTGACGTTCAGGAATGTTTTATAGCACTTTTAAGAACACTTCATTGCTCAGAAAAAACGACTTACACGACTCTGGTTTTCACTCCAGGGAGAGTGTAAAGATCTTCCTGGGGTCACACAAAATTGCTAATGAGCTATTATTGTACAAAAAGTCTGGTTCATATATACTTGAACTCCTATTTCCTCAGAGTGTGTCGACTGTAGAACAATCAGCCTGAAATACAGAGTCAGTTAAAACAAGGCAACCCGAATTCTTCTCTGGTCTTCTGACCCCGGCCACAGGTCACACATGCGTTAAAATATTGTAATTGGAATTGTAACCACTTCAACTGTGCAGAGAGTCACCTGTCCTAGACGATGACTTAATGAGCGTACAATTGTGAAATTTATTCATCGATATCGCTCGCGCCCAACCAGAACTTGACGGGTTCAAATTCTGATAGACACCAATTCAATTACTGTAATTCTTGTACGCATTAAAACATAATAATGATTAACGTTTCCACGATAAGAATAATTAATTATTGGTTGATTTCCACTTTGAAGATGCATTGATTGATACTCGGTGTTAATTGTTTAATAAATTTGGGATCGACCATTTCACATTCTGACTTGGGTCAGTGATTAAAATGTGTCCGACATATTTTACGAGGCACCCCGTACTTGCACGCTGCTTGTGCGCGATAGAAATCAAGTACAAAAGTTACAAGAGAGCGTCGTCTCAATGTCAGAACCAACCCGTTCGATCTGACTTTTTCTGGAGTTTTCCCAAGTGGTTTTTTTTTCTATTCTCAATTGTTTAATGTATGCAAAGAGCCTGGATTGTGATCGGTGTGTCACTGCTCGCGTCCAATGCTCGACACGTGATTGAAGAACATGCGCGCTCCCGCCGCCGTCTTGGCTACAGGGGGCGCTGCTAGACACGGCACAAGGACACCATAGTAGCAACACGACAGTACACAAAACAACCCACCCACCTCACCATTACCATCCGCCCATCGGCAGCCCTTATACTGTTTATGAACGACAGGAAAATAAGATTTGGGACATGGCCAAGGGCAGAAACAAAACCCACCCCTCCGTCTCCGCCTTTTATTATCGCTCCGGACCCCACCGATTCGGTCTAACAGTAACGGAAATGGAAAGTGTAACACCTAAGTTTGATACCGCATCTGATCTGAAAGCAAGTCCAATCTGATTACTGAGTGTCTCCTAAACAATAACAATTTGTACTGCACACATCGAAATCAAACGGCACATTTCCCTAGCCTCAAAATTATTTTTAAAAAAAACTAACGTCAGAAAAATATGCAGTTAATCATGTTACTAAAATAGCTATTTCTAAAATAATTTTTATATACGGATGAATTTTAATTTTATGCAGGTATTAAACGATTTACAAATGGAAAATATTGAAATATGACAGGCAGCATTGCTAGCACGTGATAGCGACAGCGCCATTTTGGAAAAGTGAAGACGCCATATTTGAAATTTTAGGCAAAGCGGTGCTTAAATTTTTTTTAAATGGCTGAGTGAGTTATCGATAAATACGCAATATTGAGATCTGAAATAACTTGCGTTCGACTACAAATTTGAGGAACGCACTACAGCTTAAATTTTATTCAATTTCCTCAATTATAATATAAATAGATTTACTGTAATGCATGTTGATCGAGGCCCAATAAAATGGGCGTAAAAATATCTGATATAGTTGAATAATATCTTAACGAATTTGTAACTAATTGTCTTGAAATTTGGCACAGATGCGCACAAATCTCCGATCCCAATCCGAAAATCCGAACGTCTATTTTATTCATGTGTTCCAAAAAGGTGCTCAGTAAACAAAATGTAACCGTGATCGGTGCGAAGCAATTTTTAAGGGACCTTCTGCAGAAATTTGGACAATTTTCATAAAAATGACGAAATTGAATCGGCCTTGGGTTATGATGGAAGCGGTAGACGATGAAACATACGCACTGAAGATAACACTGCACAATTTCAGTACTTGCTCTTGTGTCCAAAAGGTCAAAAACAAATCTACCAAAGCCAGCAAGTGTTTGGCGATATTGGCATTCATTTCATTGGGCCACCCTGTACATATGGTTTCTGAGTGTGCCATCAATCAAGTTTGGTTTCATTCGAGAAAAAATACTGTTCTTGCATTTAATCAACGCAACCCTAATCAGACATTGGTGGAATCCAGCTTGCTGTTGTTAGCAAGGTGAACAGTCTCTTATGCTCAAACCCTACAAAGCGAGGACGTGATCACAGCTCCTACTCAAATTATGAAGAATTTGCTTTTTTAAAGTTTGTGTCCTACCTTGGCGTCTTGGGACTAGCGTCTTCCTAGAGGGATGAAAACAATTCCAAGAACGAATTTACGTGGGCTCGTATCAGTCCTATAGAACAGTTTGAGTTACCTGATCGCATATATATAGGGCTCAATAAATGTGTGTGGGTGGGTTCGTATTTAGATTCGGTTCGAACGGCAATCAATTTTTTTTCTCTGGTGTGTACGAGCATGAATATTAAAAGTTATGCATGATGGTGGGGGGAAAAGGTTCAATCGCTCCGGCGTTACGCTTTTCGGCCGGATTAGAGAGAGAAAGAGACCGGTCTAATCGAGCAAAATTCGTGAGTCACCGTCTCGGGTCTCCTGTCAACTCGATTCAGGATACGTTCGCCGTCAAAAGTCACGTATGAGGCGAGTTGCGGGAGTTTTGGAGGACGCGTAGGAGCAACCCGGTCTGGCCCAGTCCGGAAACAGAAATAGATGTGAGAATCAGACTACGTTCTCCACCTCCTTCCCCACCCCACCCACGTCCACTGACTGTTGATGGAGCTTTAAGGAGTCGTAGCCGATGCCAAAGTTTCAGTTTTGGTTGCGATGCACAGTTGAACGCCACTCGTCACTGCGAATCAATAGATCTAAGAAAGCGTTATCAGATATCTCCTTTTTTTGCGAGTGTGCTATCGAACTCGGCTACAGCGCAACAGCACAACAGTATATTCTGTGACCCTGCACCAGGAGGATCCCCGAGGAAGCATTAAACGAGATCCCAATAAGAACCCAACTTCCATTTGTCTATGTTCTATGCAAATTTATATGATGTCACAGGATGCTCCTCAACCAGATTTCTCCCATGCTGGCATCCTGTATTTAACAGCTAATAGATGATTCGTAGAGAAATATATTTGTTATGTTCAAATTTATAAAATAATCAAATATAATAGTAAAAGTTTGTATATATAATTTTTTTTGTTTAACCAAACAACTGTAGTCAACCGCACTACAGGCACTGTGCGAGGGGGAACGACCAGCACCCCGGGATCGAAATTTTCGAGACCCCGCGCCTGGAATCGAACCCGGGACCGCCGAAACCTCAGTCAGTCGCTAAACCAACTGGGCTACGACGAGTCGTACTTGTATATTGATCTCAACTTGAAATTAAAAAATATATTTCTCTACGAATCATTTCTTAGCTATTAAATAAAATAAGTAATTTGTCAATTTTAAGACAATCCTGTTAGCAGTGTATTTGAGCGCGCGCGTGTCTTGTTCGGCTTAGTCTCGGCAAGATGGTTGAGTATCGATTAAAGACCAAGTGGACCCGTGGTCGTCTGGGGACGGATACTCATGGCGGAACTGCGGGTGGGTGAACCAGGGGTGGCGGAACTAGGGTGCTGAGCGTGCCGGGGCGTGAGGCCACACTTGGAGCGACAACTCCGATGGGGTCAAACTAAATCCGAGGGGTCGATCTGAAGGTCACGGTACCGCCAAGGATGTGATGTGATATCCAGAGTAGCTAGCAGCAGGTCTTTTCAAGATAAAGTAAATTGTGGCATTGTACAGTATGTTGAAGGACGTATTTTCTAAATATTTAAATATTCGACGTGAGTTGTGTCTGGGACATCGCAGAACAAAAGAACAGTTTGACGAGCTCAGTTTTATAATACTACTAGAGAAATTACCCTGTTTCGCTCGAAAGTTCCCGTAATTGTCAGCGAAATGTTTTTCAAATATTTGAAAACCCTGTTGTCATTCACGTGTCATGGCAATGACATAACAGCACTAGTTTTACATTTATTTTATAGTTTTTCAAACGATTTAAAATTTTCAATGTCTAATTTGCTTAAAACTCATAAGCATTTTATTCCGAATTTGTTAAATAGCAGTCTCAGGAATTAATCGATTTCAAATGGAGAATAAGGAAATATGACTGACAGCATTGGTAGCACGTGATAAGAGACAGCGCCATTTTGTAGAAGTGGAGACGCTATATTTAAAGTGTCTGGCGAAGGGTTGTTCTTTTAAGAAACTTTAAATGGAATCGTGAAATACTGAAAATCGAGATCTGAAATTTCGTCGCTAGACTACAAATTTGTGGAACTATCTGTAGCTCAAATTTTATTACTATGTGACTGTTATGTGATGTGATGTGAATTTTATTACTATGTGACTGTTATGTGATGTAATGTGAATTTTATTATTATGTTACTGTATGTGCTCATATGGCGCGGTAATATATTTTACCAATTTTGAAATACTTGGGATTCAAACCTGCTATTTCGGGATATCATTATGGCCATAAAGTACATAAATAGACTAATATAACGTCTACTATGATGAAGCCCGTTTCATAAGCGGGGCTGCTTGTGGGTACATATTGTAATTGTAATTGAAGCGGTAGAATCAGAAAAGTTGTTGAGACTTTCGCAACAAATTTTGTGATTACACCTGATGTTTTATTTTGTCACACGGAACGCATAGCAACCAAAAAACAACTTAAATAAAGCGTTATCGCCATTAACTTGACTTTTGTGCTGAACGGAAGAGTGGTATTTCAAATACTAGTGTTTTCCGGTTTATTCTAGTTTTGCCCTAATGTTTGGATCCGAAATGTGGAAGCACAGCCAGTTACACAATTTGTCAGACTGCGCGTTCACCATTAGCTAATTGTACATGTTGAGTAATAAAGATTAGGATTAGTGGCACTAAATGTCGTAAATAGAGCAATTCGCAGGCAATCTTTGTTCTCAGTTATATCAGATACTTGACTTCCCCCTTATTTGTAATCGTAAGTTGGTTTCGGCAATATGTTTCACGTAGGGATTTCGTATTGTCACAAACGAGGTGAACAAAATAACAAATCAATTACTTTTTTTTGCAAACTTATTGAAATACGACAAAGGAGGTGATTCCAGAAAAATGTTTGGTGAAGTTATTTGTTGAGAAAGTTTTGTTTAATTGTTCATTACATTTTCTATATAATTATTTTCAAATAAATATTTCTTTTGAAATAAATATTATATAGAAGGGATGAATAAAATTGCGCAACACGAATGCTTAACGAAAATCACTGTTACAAATTTATATAAAGCGATATTGCAATTGATATACTGTTCACGTATATGGACATTGTATTTATTATATTCATTTGTAAAATGCAGTGCGCGTTAAAGACTAATTACAACTACAGGCCGTCAATCATTTCCATGACATTCCACTTGGGCTCTAACCACGTCCATGTTCATGTTCATGTCAACGGTCGGTCAATGAACAGCGCCAATGTTATTAATGAAAGTCGGCCTCTATGGCGCAAATCGTGAATAGTAAAAATCAAGCGAAGGCCATCCCTTTATGGCCCGACAAATTATCTCCATCACGATCCTATTAGCCAAACTTGAGAGATTGAGAGGGGGAGGAGGGAGCGAGTATGACGGAATGAGCACCCTCTATGTGACTAATACACCGTAAAAGTCGATTAATGTTGATATGTAGCTAGTACTTTGACAGCACGTAACCTAGGCTGACTGAATCACGACGAAACGACGCAAACAGTCATTTATTTAAAATTCGTTTGTTGAATAATGGATTTGTTGAAGAATGCCAGAAACCTTTTCAAAATATGTTAGCGAGTGTGATTGCCCTCGCAAGAAGCAGACTTAGTGCCCCTTCTTAAGGCTGAGTTCGGTTTATAAAAAAAGTGACTGGTAATTTAGAAATTCAAAATATAACACATGCATTTCTTATTTAAGTGCAGAATTTTTTGACATCTAGGAGCTTTGAGACTAGAGCGTTGATAAGCCTCCTTAACAAACATTTTTATTCTGCGACCTCTGATAGTTATTAGTCAAATTGGTAATTTTTTTTAGATGGTAAAGTCATTTCATTTGATATATCGTTACTTCACATACACATTTGCTTAATTGATTATTATTATACTAGTATATTGGAAATAACCATGTATATCCGTTTTATATTTTTTTATAAAACTATGAATGTGTTTAGGTTCTAATTTTTATGGAACTTACACTCGTAATTTTATCTATTAATAACATACTTGTAGAATATATTTTTATTTGATAAGAATGCCAATTTCGTGATAACGTAAATGCAAATTTAAATGTTATTTAATTGTACATCTTTTAAAATTATGGAAACAATAATTTATTAAACTGTTTACAATCTGGTAAGGCTTTATCCTTTTTACGCAATATGTACGTTTGTTCGTGCATAAGTCATATAACAAAATAATATGATATTGCTAAGAAATGCTGAAATTTTGGGCGGATTTTCCCAAACCGACAAGGTCCCCTGTGTACTGACCGTGCCTATTTTTCATTGAAAGTGTTGAGCCACCATTATTGCGGTCCCAATGATAAAAGGAGTTGTTCCTAATGTTTAATTGCATGCGCTCAAGGTAGCGTCAGTTGGTTGCCCGTTGACACATTGACAAACGGGCGTTCTCCATACATCAACCGGTATCTGCATGTGAATTGAGCACATCAAATTTAGGTGACTTGAATTTATGCCACTCAGATTTCAAGATAAATCGTGTATTGCCTATTTACGACTTTGACCAAAACCCTACTGGTAACGTAAAGGTGATCCAAAAAAATCAAATTTTTATTGATTTCTTGCCAATACGTTTTTTTGTAAGACACATTTTTAACACATACATATTGTGATAAGAAATATGTTACCATTCGATAGCCCATCAATGCGGGTGTTGCACAGGGCGAATTGCCTGTTGAAACTAGAATCCGTGATCATGGTTCGAATCTCGGGAGGTATGAATTAATTATCTTAAAAATTATTGGTTTTCGATTGGAGATGCAGATGAAGTTATGTGAAGGCGATGAACATTATGTAAGATGCTGATGTTGACCCCGATGCCTGTTAAAGACAGTTACCGAATATGTTAAACAGAAGTTCACGACCCATGAAATTAAAATTATTATTAGAGTACAAACTGAATTTCCAATTAGCTATGTTGCGATGACGCTATACAATTCGAGAGGACACACTTTCACTAGTTTCCCGGATCGAATCCTGGATCGACGCACCACTAGTCTTCATTTCAGCCAATAGATATGTGACGAATCGTACCTTATATAAATGGTCTGTGTCATTCATGAGAAATTAACACAAGTTTTGTTATTAAAATTCATTTTACAGAGATTAAAAATTCGTCAGTGTTTTAGATACCATGTTTGGCAGTGATGTTAAGTGTGGTCTTGATGCGTTCCGGCAGGTTCAGTGATCATTTCTAATTTGCCGCTCGACGTGTTCACAGGGTCCGTTCGAGTCCGGGGACCTTCGTCAAATCCGTTATCGAACCCGATGATCTCTTTGATCGTGCGCCGGGTGTCACGTGTAGGGGAGGGTGACATGGGCGAATAGTGGCGTCGACACGCGCGCACGACCATCGTGAACTCACGTCACTGGCGCTGTCGGATTGCAAAACAACTGGATTTATGAGCCGGACTTCAACGACAAGAAATTCATGTGCACGCAGCAGTTACCCATTTTGCAGCCAAACATGGCCAATATTTTTACCAAGACATGTCATCTACATGTGGGAATAAGCCAAACTATCATAATGGCACATTCTTTATTCTGTGATCTCAATTTATTTTACGTAAACTACTTTTGTAATAATTTTCTCTTACTGCTTAAAAATAAACATGTAAAAGTGAACCACTGGATATTTTTCACAACAATTTTGCAAATGCATGATAAGAAATGGTGTAACGAATGTCATAGCGATGCTGCTTTCAAAAGAGCAACCCCTCCTTATTCGTGTACGTCATACAGTAATGATACCCAGCTGATTCTTTATATTACACATATTAAATATATGTTTTGTTAGACTAAAAACGGAATTTATAATATGAGCTTATCTGAAAAATATTAATCTCTTGGCAAAGAACACGTTTTCGCCCGGGATCCTGAAACATTTAACTAGTAAATGCCTAGTTACACTGTAAGCATGTTTCTAGTTGTTTGAGAAATTGTAATTGTGATTGAGATTGTGGCAAATTATTCTTTGAGATCGTGTTCATCGCGAGCGATAAAAATCACGTGCTCGAATTTCATTAGAAGTTAACGCACTCTCTCAAGCATAATTGAGATTATTGAGTACACATGATTTGGATGAATTGCCAGAATTAGTAGATGGCCAAGGTGGTTTCCACCTTGTTCAACCCCAAATGTCTTGAGCCAGCATCCACATGACATGAAAAAGACCCCTGACACGTCCACCAACATAGTCTATGTGTTTCTGGAATGAAAGGTTCTGATAAAAAATGTCACCCAAGAATTTGATGATTGGTGTGATTGGGAGAGTCTGTCCAGCCATGTTGCCAGCTCCTCTGCAGTATGATGTGTCATCGGTTTCTTGTGAAGTGATGGGAGTGGAACTTGTGTTTTGCCGGGTTGAAGACCGATCCAGTGAGTCTGCCCCAGCTGTTGATTTGGTAAGGCGCTGTGTTGGTGCACTCCATGCAGTAGGATGGGTGGGGTGCTTGAGCTATGAGGAGTAAGTCATCCGCATAGGCCTGCAGCTAGCAGCTGTCTGGCAGCACCTGGTCGAACACTGAGTCCAGGAGCACGTTCCAGAGAAGGTATCCACTGTAGGAGCCCTATGTGCATCCCATAGTGAGCATCCTCTGAACAACAGTGCCCCTGTCCGCGAGAACTGCGGATTGGCCCTGGAAGCCCGCCTCTCAATCCCCTCTACAGAAGGTGACTAGAGCAGTGGATGCCTGGCTTAGATTTGTCCAAAGTGTTTTGAAGGGATGCCCAAGTCAGGTTAAGTCAGTTGCCTACTTCTCGTTAGTCGGGCCTCTGCTGGAATATTGCAGTTCTGTTTGGGATCCCCACCATGAGGGGTCCATTGGGGAAATCGAAATGGTACAAATAAAAGCTGCAAGATGTGTTAGCTGTAGATTTGGTAGAACTGACAATGTTACGGACATGCTGTTTAAACTGGGGTGGCAGTCATTAAAATGTCTTAGGAAAGAAATTAATTAGGTTGCTAGTTCGTATTATGAAGATGGAGTGCAATGTTAATATCGAGGACATAGTGTGATCGACCCCATCTAGGAGTAGAAGAAAGGAAACTCCCATAGTTTCATTGAACGTCCGATTCCTAATCGAACTCCAATTTTCCCAGAGTGTGTCAACCTTGCATAACACAAAATACAGTGTTGAGATAGTACCCCTCAATCTGACATCACCTGGTCTTTTAACCCCCGGCATAAACGCCTCTAGGGCTGCTTGCGGGTATATATTGAAATTGAAATACTGGCTTGCAGATGCTGATAGTCTCTGTAGTCTGCGTATATCATCTCCCCATCAGCTCGCAGTGGTGCCTCGATCACCGACGTCCATTCACGTATCACTGTTTATTAAATTCATATCTCTTAAACGCTGCAAAATGGATAGCTCCATAAATAAATGGCACATTATCCAGTGTAGATTTCATGGCCCTGTTGCTCTTAATTCAGCTATCGAAGAACGGTAAAAAGAAATGACCAACTGTTTTAGTTTTTCCAAACATTTCTTTATCAGCATTTTTGGGCAGAACTGTCGTGGAGATGAAGTGATCTCTGTTGTTGTATATTAGACATACGCTGATAAGCGTTGTTTTACTTGACACAATCTATTCGGACATGACAGTGCACCCTATTTCTAATCGTTGACAACGTGTAGCGCGTGTCCCACACCAATTCGAAGCTAGAATAATTTATAATTGGGGAAAACCATGCATCTGCACGTATCACGTATTGTCTGAGTAAGAATCCTTGTTCTTTCACTAAATTATATTGCCATTATCGCATATGGCAAAAAAAATATTTTTTCCAAAAATGAACTACGCCTTTCATTTGCTCAACGCTCACGTTGACCAGGTGGGGTCAAATTAAAAGGTCACTCACACAGTTTTTCCCACAAACATAACGGTATATCGATTTTCACATTTTTCGTTCCGCGAATTTAAACGCATCAACAGCGATTCAATTTATTAAAAACACAGCTACAATTAAACAACATAATTCAGTAATCAAAGTACGATTCGACATTAAAATATGTAGTGTATAATGACTACATTTATAAAATTTCGTACATCACTGACTGTGGTTTCGGCGGTCCCGGGTTCGATTCCCGGCGCGGGCTCTCGAAAATTTCGATCCCGGGGTACTG
>JAQGBY010007155.1:0-12120 GCA_034698785.1 Mycogona germanica | reverse complement strand
GAGAGAAAAATTTGGCATAAACCTTCTCGGGAATGTAGTGAACAAATTCCCAAAATTTCATAGTGATCGGATGAATGTCTTAGGAATGCATACAACATATACAAACCAACAAACACACAAACATACATTCGCATTTATAGATATAGATTAGAAGAGTTATCGCCAACTCACGTGCGTCATTATCGTCCGGTCTGTCCTGGGCACAACTTCATTTTTACAAGATAGGGGATGAGCGGAATGCTGGACGCAAAACCAAAAAGGCGATAAGAGTTGGCGTAACTTTTCTAATATAATAATAGGAAACTATTATTTAAAATGAAAAAGTTAAATCAGTACACCATGAGAACTAACACTACAGATAAGACGATAACGATTCACACCAACAAATTTATGTAGTTTATAAATATTATTACAAATCCATTATTATATTAGAAGAGCCAACTCTTATCGCCTTTTTGGTTTTGTGTCCAGCATTCCGCACATCCCCTATCTTGTTTGAATACATTGGCGTGTACTACTCTTTAATAGTAATTACTATCTGCCCATTTTTACAATTTAATTTATTTATAAATATAATTTATTTTATTCGAAATAAAAAACTGTGGCAAATAATAGCAATAAACTCAATATAATTAATGAGAAATATTTGTTAGGACCGTCTGGATGATATTAATCGGAAATGGTGAATTCGGGACAGAAATCGAACTGAAATAAATGTTTTGTGCAACAAGGACATCCCCGTGAAATCTCCCGACATATAATGACATAATACTATAATAATATAATACACTTTTTTGGGTTTGGTTATTTGAAACAAAAACTTTTTCATCTCAAAGCAACTACACTGACAGGCCCTCGGAAAGTGTGCAGAGACGTGTGGAGCACAATCACACCCGAAATAACCTCAATTTTTTTTTATGCATGGAAACGACGGTGCAGGGTGCAGGCCAACAGAATGACAAACATATTGAGCAAATTAAATGTATCCATCGCCAAAAAATAAAAATGTTACAGTGGATCAAAGTCGTGTCATTTTTGCCTACTCACCCTCTGTAATTACTCGACATTTTGTCGACATGTGTGTGCTCACAATAATTCCGCGTTTTTTTTAACACTTCCGCGATTCATTTCGAAGAATTTTTTTGTTCGGAAAGAGTTTTTATCATAACATTGACTTCATAACTCATGTGGCGCCATTATTTAGAATTTATTTTTCAAATTTCAAAGAATGATATCAAGAAGACATTTTAGAGCACGTGCACAAAAAAAATTCAGTGTGATCTGAAATTATATTAATTTCAAAGTCATGTCATTTTTGCTTATTCGCCCTCTGTATAATCGTAAATTAATGAGATACTGCACTTTAAAACATTGTGGAACACTTTAAAACTTCAAACGGAATATTGGATTTGAAATATTATGATGCCGGTCTGTTTGGGCTTATCAGGCTGTAATAGAAGCGTTATATATTTTTTTTTACTATTGTGGTGCGACATGTTCATCGGTAAGCATTTTCAATTGTTGTTGATTGTGGTCAGTGGGGGTGAGGTGATGATAAATAAGAGTTTGACCTACCGTATTAGGCAGGGGTACTTCTGACACACGTAGGGCAAGTCGAAGTAGAAGGTGGCGTAGAAGGGGATGTTGAGGCAGACCAGCATATCGGAGGCGGCAAGGCTGGCCACAAACAGATTGGTGGTGTTGGCCCGCAGCCAGTCGAACTTGAGCACGCTGCTCAGCACCAGGAGGTTGCCCAGGAACCCGGTCACGTCGATCAGGGTGTCCATTGTAGTATAAGCAGCCGTGAAAACGTCCCGGCCACCGAAACGGCACTGGGAGGAATTGGAGCTGGTGTTGGACACTGCCAGCTCCAGCAGCAAGGTCGCATCCATGACGGATGTGCTGGAACCGATGCGACCCAGCTCTTGTGAATGGTTAATTTTGTGCAGTTTTTAAAAAATCAAATAAATATATTAACAACTTGTGGTGTTGTATTTTCTGGTCCTCAGATTTAAAGGATATATATATATAATCGTGAAATTCCATGAGACCCTTTATCCATCAGTGCCTTCAGATTAAATGGCTCAATAATTTGATATCTTCCTTGAGATGGAATTTTTTATTGTACGATCCGATAATCGTAATAAATTATAAATATAACATGTTGAACTGTTGACAAGTGAATACTTTTTCAACCTTGCGAAATTGAACTTAATAGTTTTCGTTTTTCCTTCGTTTTTGCAAATTTGGTTTTTCAAAAATCTGTCGTTCCTTCAAATTATGTTTTTTTTGGCTCAGGTCATTTTTCTTTTCGCGTTAACTAATTTTGTCTAACTGTTTTGGACCAATCAGAATTTATCGGCGACGTTTGCGCATTTTTCACCGCGCGTTGACATCTACGCCGTTGACATCTGCTTTTGAGAAAGATGCAAGAAGAAATTTGCTCAACCACACACTTTACTCGTATGTAAGATTCTCGTTTATGATTGGTCGACTAGGAAATGGTTGAATTGAGCATGCGCGGATTGGAAGGACAGCAGCTATGTTCAGGGATGGCCAGGACATTGGGTTTCAGGAAAACGGACACAAGTTAAAATGATGAAAATTATAAGTTTTGTCACGGTAAGGAAAGCAAATTTTAAATGAACATCAGAGGATGAACAAGTTGACCGCGACACTGGAAAACTGAGAAAAAGCTATAATTTATTAAAATATTGGGAAAATTTGAAACGAAAACTGAAAATATTTTTTTAATGTCCATTAATGTCATTAATGTTTAATGACATTATACAACTGTATAATGAGTTGTATGTAGCAAAGCAAGCAAAGTAGCAAAGCAAAGCGCCATAATCCGAAAGGTACATGAATAATACGACGAAAGGAACGATATCTGTAAGAACCACGATGGCTGACCACGCTACACTCCGTCATAACCACCGAAAAAAAATTTAAATTTGAAGAAATTACGATTTTGATCGTCTACTTACTGGGCCACACAAGCGTTTTCGACTGAATCCCACTTCTGTCTTATCAGGTGTGTTTGAAAGCGACGGTGCTGCTGCGCACGGTCCAAAGAAAGAACTAAAAAAACTAAACCGAAAATGGCGACTGGGAGAACGCAGCACATGTGGTACTACAGCCGTAAGGTGCGTCTGTTTCATGTTTCACGCGAAACAACGGCGTACGAGAGGTTGTATGCAATTTCAAAATTTCCTATTGCGAGGAAAAACGCCAAAATTAGAAAAAGAGGAAAGTTTTTATTTTATTTTGTTTTATTTTGTATTTTATTTTGAAAATAAATAAAACGGCGTTTTTGTAATGTTAGTGGTTGGATTGTAATTCTTTATTAATGTTGGTGGAATCGCACCTCCAAGGTGGACCGCCACCTTAGTCGGTGAATTTGGGGACTTTCGTAACTGGGATGAGCCGCGATCACCTTGGTGAAAAAAAATGTTTGTTAAGGGAGTGCACCGGTGATTTAACATCTAAACAGCCCAAGAGGGCGACCTGGAAATTTTGCCTAACCTAGGCTGCCTAGGAAAGGGTATTTACTTCTACTCCGAAAGAAGGCGCGTTAAGGAATTTCTCTCGCCCGAAAAATTCCGAAGGTGTCGGCCGGAATTGAAACCGCGATCACGGGCTAAGAGGCGAACGCGCTACCACTCGACACCTCTTCACCGTGGTGCACCGTGGCCCGGTCACCTGAGCCCAGTTTGGTCAACTGACCGGTCCACGACCTATGAAATATTTGTTAGGATGTTCGCCAGCATGTTCGCCCTAAATTTACCAAATAACCCCGTGCCACGACCTCTTTTTTCCCCCTTTTATTCGGTGTTTCGTGCGCATTGTGTGATTGCCTTTCAACAGGGGCAGCAACATGATCGCCAGCAGAGGGCTGAAATCCCAGATCAGAACGGTGCTCTACCAACTAGAAATCCCAGATCAGATCCTGCTGCGTCGTTTCGATGCTTCTTTCCTCGTCATATTTGTGACGCCAGTGACTCTCGCCCGCGGCGGTGACGTTCCATTCACTCATTATACTCTTGGGGGCTACTTGCGAGTAAAATTTGTAATTGTAATTCAGAAGAAACACTCTGGTTAAATTCTTCTAGTCGCTTCGGGTGGAAACACTGGTGCACTTCCGTTTTGCATTATTGCATTTTCCTTTGCACTTTTGCATTATTTTAGTATATCGATTTTTTTAAAAATATAAATGCAAATTCATTTTTTTTTACAACTTTTGCTTTTGCACTTTTATAATTTAAGCTGGTGGGCACAAAACCATTAAGTTTATAAGTTAAAGGTCAAGTTCATTTTCACTTTATTGTATTTACTGACCAGCCAGTTCTGGATTTAGCGTCAATTTTAAAATATTAAAAACGATTATTTGGATTATTTGAAAAAATTAAGTAATATTTTAAAATTTTGATTGGAAATATTTAAGTTGGTCGTGGAAGTTGAAAGCCCGCCATATGAATTTGATTTGTCAAACTTGATGAACTCCAACCCATCCCCACCCCAACCTCCCCAGTAAAGGCTGAATTGTTGCGTATAACTTCTCTTGTACGTTATACTGGCGCAGAACGTCTAGATTTAGAAGTCGACTACCACTATTCGTTGAACAAGATAGGGATGATAAAATATTCATAATAAATTCATAATAAATTTATAATGAAATAGGGGTTGTCTCCGGGCCAGCACCGGACGGAAAAAAGACGACCGGAGTCGGCGAGAAAGATTATTATTATTTAACTTGTTAATTGTAGTGTCAGTTTCCACGGTGTTCTAGTTTAATTTTTTCATTTTAAATAATAGTTCACTGTTATTATATTAGAAGAGTTTTGCCAACTCTTATCGTCTTTTTGGTTTTGCGTCCAGCATTCCGCTCATCCCTATCTTGTTTGAATACATCGGCGTTTACTACTCTTTATTAGTATTCGTTGAACTTTCGATTCGATGAATGTCATAATTCGCTGAATTTTCTTCGTCGTAGTGGTTGTGCAGTTGATGTATAATAATAATAATGTATAATAATAAAGCCTTGCCATTTTATATTACTGCACGTTTGTGATCGGAATAAAATCACGCATTGTGGACGTCCGAAAGTTTTGGAATTAAACTTTTATTAATATACGTTGAAAATACAATCATACATTTGTAGCCGCTTTGCATGATTGTATTTTCAACGTTTATTAATAAAAGTTTAATTCCAAAACTTCCGGACGTCCACAATGCGTGATTTTATTCCGATCACAAACGTGCAGTAATATAAAATGGCAAGGCTTTATTATTATACATTATTATTATTATACATCAACTGCACAACCACTACGACGAAGAAAATTCAGCGAATTATGACATTCAACGAATAGTGGTAGTCGACTTCCAGTAAAGGCGAAACTGTGGCGTGATGGATATCTTGTCAAAGTGCCAATGCCTGTCGGCTTCTTTAGTACAACGCTGTCCACTCAATCGAACACGAAACCAGTAAATCTTCAAAAGTGACAGAAAAGTCAGGAAGGGGGTCATCTCGCTGCCGTATCCTTTGCTTTCTATCCTTCTTGAGATGAGCATCATTATATTGAATGTGTTGCTGCTGCGGTGCCTGGAAAACTTTTGGAGAGGTTCATCAATACTTCAAAAAATAGGTCGTATTTTTCATTTTTCATGTGTCCTCTTTTTTTGTCAGTACATAATTTCTCTTTTTTTTAAATTAGAACAATAAATTTATTCGACTCTAAAAAATATTAAGTTGAAGAACAGTGTTGTTTCAACAAAACCAGAATAGAAAAATTTGAAACAAATAAAAGAAAAAATTATAGAAGTTTCCACTTACATATTATATTGTATAACGAATCAAAACTGACCGTTTCTACTTGATTAGGTCAATTTAGGTGCATATAGAAAATGCAAAAAAGAATTTCATCAATATTTTATTTCAGGTCAATCAAATTTTTTTAAATTTGCAATCATATTCACCAAAAATGCTCGATCGTAATGTTATAACTGTTTTCACAAGCCAGTTCTGAACCCAATCCACGGTAAACATTTCGGTACATGCAAATTGAAAAATGCTCAAGACATGCAGCTGACATCTGTGCCTATATGTGCACTGTGAATCTGTGCACTCATTTGCCATAATTTATTTCAAAAATTGCCTAGCAATATTTTGTTTCCAATAAATGCGATATCACTGTTTGGTCTTCGACATTTTTTTAATGCGACATTTTTTTAACACACGAATTTGAATAGACTCCACCTGTGCTCGGGGACTTTCAAAATAAGACGTTGATTAACAACGTATGTGCTAAGTCCAACAACATCACTCAACATTTCGCAAAGATACCATAAAATTAATTTTGGTTTCCCTGTTTTGGGCCGCCAATGTACGTGTATAAGCAAGTAGAAGGAGCATTCGAGGAGTGATTTTGGGCCATACTTGAAACGAGATTCTCGGCGAGTTCTCTGAGATTTTCTGAGACTAGGATTCTTTAGAAATGGACACACATTCACTTCACCTCCTCCCGCTCTTTTCTCTGACCCGCCTCCATGAACACACAGCCTTATGTGCGATTTCGTAGCCAAAAACCATAACTAATTCGGTCTCCAACATGCGGACCTGTTTATGGCATCTCTTTCCCCCTCCAACTAAAAATTTGTCAAATAGAATGGTGCCGAAGCACGCCGAGTCAGATGATTGGTTAAACATAGAGAAGCTAGCCTTCTTGCTAGGATATAGAACTAGCACTATAATCCAACTGTTACAATACAAATATTTTCAAATATCCACCATTATTGTAACAGTCGGATTATAGTGCTAGTTCTATCCTATCAAGAAGGCTAGCTTCTCTATGTTTAAAAACCTGGGAACAATTCCAGGACGCGACTGGGAACAAGCCGACGATCGAGTTGGCAAGACTCGAAAATGCACGAAGCAAATAACGAAAATTTGCTGCAGAATATTTGTTTTTCTGTGGTACATAGTTAGTTTTTAAGGCGCTGTCTGTATTCTACGTGTACAGTGTACTACGATATATTAACTTTATTTTTAATTGTCTTTGTGCCCGTGACCTCATAATTACTGACTGTGACTCGGCGGTCCCAGGTTCGATTCCAGGCGCGGGCTTTCGAAAATTTCGATCCCGGGGTACTGGTCGTGCCCCTCGCATAGTGCCTAAGCACCATGAGGGGGACGTAACGCCTGTAGTGCGGTTGACTACAGTTGAATGAAAAAAAGTCTAAAAATCTTAAAATTGGAACTATATAATATACATGGTGAGAGCGGATTGTTGGACGACAATCGAAACCGGAAACGAGCGCGGATTAAATCAAAAATTTTATTTAATGACGAACTTCTTATATTACAGCAGATGCATACGAATTATATTTAACAGATATACAACTGAAGTATGAAAATAATATACTATATTGGAGGCGAGGTGGTAAGAGTGGTATAGTGATGAGCACGTCATACTTCATACAAGTTTCATACTTCAGTTGTATATCTGTTAAATATAATTCGTATGCATCTGCTGTAATACAAGAAGTTCGTCATTAAATTAAATTTTTGATTTAATCCGCGCTCGTTTCCGGTTTCGATTGTCCAACAATTCCTTTCTCACCTTGTGTAATTCACTCCACCGGACTCTTCACCCTCAACTCGCTATATAATATAGATTCAATTTTATATGAGAGTAAAACGCCAGGATAAATAATTATAATTGAGATGTTGAGGTGAGATGCTGGATGCTGTAAGAAAATTAATTAATTAACAAATTAATTGTGTCTCGATTGTCGCCGGTCTCCTGAGCTTGCGTCCAGCATGAGTTGAGTTTGTTGATTTGGTAAAAAAGCACCAATATCACTCTCATGTGTGGTTTAGTTGATTGTACCATAATGTTGAGTTGTCCTCGACATGGACATTGTTATTGATATGATGTTAAATGCAGGGCCGGGTCTGGGTACAAGATAAATGGGCCTGCTTTCTACATTATGATTAGTCTTGGAATGTATATTGTGCCTCTCGCCTTCTCTCTCGCTGTGCTTCTCTTAATATTTGTTATTGATAATAGGACCATTATTGTTATTGATATGATGTTAAATGCAGGGCCGGGTCTGGGTACAAGATAAATGGGTTTGCTTTCTGCATTATGATAAGTCTTGGAATGCATATTGTGCCTCTCGCCTTCTCTCTCGCTGTGCTTCTCTTAATATTTGTTATTGATAATAGGACCATTATTGTTATTGATAATTTATTGTTTATTGGGTTGGGTTAATTTCTTCTGTTTTTGCATTACTTGTTCAAAATTGGGTAACATCTCTTTGGACTTAATTGTTGTTGCACCCCTGAATAGCAGATGGTGGGGGTGGTTGGTGTCCTTCTCTCATTAGGAGTGAGATGTGACGGGGATATTGATGAAATCTACAACAGATACTCCACACAGCCATGGGATTAATAAAGAAAAGATTATTTATTTAGCACCGTAGTGTAAACTTTGGACTCAATTACCGTTTCCCTTCCTCCCAATTCTTTGGTAATAAAAAAATGACTCCACACACATTAAAACTGATTCTTGGTGATTATTGCAATCAATCGTCGATATTATACAGTATTACAATCATAACAATGAGACAAATAAGCTACAAGAGCTAGATAAAATGTCATCCTCTCAATTATTGAGTCGAGAATGAAATCAAATTCTCTCCCCTCCAGAAATCGCCAGCTTCTCCTCTTTCCTTCCGGTTTCGTCTTGTGTCGCCCTCTATTGTCATCTCCAGTCAACCTTCTTAGGCACCAATTATAAAGTTGCCATGTGTAGGGTGCTTACATGCCCATCTCCCTCAGGGCTCGAATCCCTCGAGCCTGACCTGTACCGCACTGGTCTTGATCGCCTCCGTGTAGATTTCCTGATCTCGGGCTTCCTGAACATCCACTCAAACACCTCTCACTCCTCCGTCTCCTCCTCGCCACGTCCGTCCACCTGCAACTCAGTCTCACTCCCCTCCTTCATGAGTTCTCCCGCAAGATGCTCCTCCAACTCCTCCTCTCTTGGTATGCATGGCTTTGTCTGTCCTACATGTACTCTATTCACCAACCTTCTCCCCTCCTCCTCCCTGGACACCTCGTACATCGTGGATCCAATGGCTCTCTCCACCTTATCTCTCCACCTTATCCACCTTATCTCCTACTTATCTAGGGAATGTACATACTATGGCAGGAGTGTGCATAGAGGGCAGGCCTAATACAAATGCAGAGCCAGGCTTCTCCCCCTTCCCACCCCCAGTCACACAGACTGGGTAGCCATTTTGGATTTCACTCCAAAATGACCAGAAGAAAGGGAGAAAAACCTAGCCTACACTACAAATACACTATCAAAGATCTTATCAAATTAAACCCCCTCCACAAAATAGTTAACTACACCAAACAACTAGGCCCAAACCTAGGCCTAAAACCTAGGCTAAGCCTAAGGCCTAGACCTACAGTGCAACATACTCCAGCCACAATAAACAAAAAGGAAAACCACACTACTTACCAAATTGCACTCTTCTACCCAGAAGAATGGCCACAGGAGAACATGAGAAACCAGGTACAATCCAAAACAGTCAGAACAGCAACTTCACCAGAACCAGACTCAGGAAACAGCAACTTTACCAGAACCAGACTCAGGAAACAGCACCACCTCCTTCTCCAACCAACAAATCCAGAAAAGAAAAACAAGTTGGAAGAGCAAACTGACTTCCTGCTGTCTGGATGCCAGTTGCAAGAAACACCCACTAGAGGTGCACAGCACCCACAGCAGAAGCAGATTGGAAAACAAAGCAGACTCCAATAGCCACCCAGTTGCCAAAACTGGCCACTAGGTGGCTGCTGCAGGCACTGGCGGACTGTGATCTGTGGTGGCTGGTCATTAAACCAGCCCACCACAGAAAAACACAAAAGCAGCCCAACCAGGCTGTTACAAATCCTTGATAGTGCATCTGCACACACATTGAGCACCCCTTTTCTATGCTTAATCATATAATGGAACTGCTCCAAATCCAGGAGCCATCTAGTGAACTTTCTGTTCATCTTCTTTCTGTCTATTAGGAATGCAGTTGTCCAGTTATCTCTATAAATGGTAAATATTGGGAATCCATATAAATAAATGCAAAACTTCTCCGCCACTGCCCAATGCACTGCCAGACTTTCTAACTAGTTGATGTGAGTATTTCTCTCGGCATTTGATAATGACCTGCTGGCATAGGCGATGGTGGTCTCTCTTGCCTCCCTTCTCTGCACCAACACCGCTCCCAGTCCACTGGTTGAGGCATCAACCCACACCTCTGTGGGTCTCCATATTGGAAGTGCCTTAGTATTGGGGGATTCTTCAATCTTTCCCTCAGTTGGTTTGCCACTTTCTCTGCTTCTGTGGACCAACAAAATGATTTCTAATTAATCACCTCCTGTATGGGTGGTTTGGTGGTCATCCCTCAGTCTGATTGCTTGTTCAATGTTGGGACAGTGGCCTAGTTCATTCTCCGGTGTTGAGAATGCCTTTCCATATTTGATCACCAGTTGTCTAAACCTTTCTCTCTGCTTCCCGTCGATCTCTGGTCCAAACATCTTCAACTGGTCTCTAATGGCTTCCTCCAGAAATCCTTCTTCCTCCTTGACTCAATTTACCAATCACACAAGCTGCCACCTGTTGGCGGAGAGTGCCCCCTGCCTGGGTGTACTAATCTAGTGGGACCTTAAGCACCATCTAGTGGGCAGTTTTAGTTCTGCATACTAGAGAGGCATTAAGCGCCATCTAGTGAGGAGTTTTAGTACTGCATACTAGAGGGGCATTATGCGCCATCTAGTGAGGAGTTTTAGTACTGCACTGTATAATCCACCGTGAGGCGCTGCGAGCGCTACAGTGCTTATTATTGTGTTCCAATTCAAAAGTTGTCTTCAGCTGTTATGTTTTTCTAGTGCTAAATGAATTCAGTTTTCTTGTTCAATTCTCGACACTGTATGGAATATCTGCGTGAAATTAATCAGGTTATGGACCCAGGACAGTGAGTGTTGTGAAAAAGACTGAAATTTTGATTCAGACTGCAAAAATAAGAGACATTTTGTTGGGTGGTATCCCAAGCCTAACAAGACAAGTTGGACATCAAGTGCACACTTCACAAAAGGACATCAAGTGCACACTTCGAGGCCTGGATTTTTTGGTTGTAAAGTTGACAAGAATTTTTCAGTGTTGTTTCGCAATATATAAACATTAAATTTAATTTCCGGATTAATTTTGAATTTAAGTTATCGAACGTCACAATGTCAGACCGAGGCAACAAATTTGACCGGCTCAACGCGACCAACTACTCACAGTGGAAAGTCTACATGGAGGTGCTGCTGAAGCAGGAGAAGCTGTGGAAGTTTATCCAGCAGCCCAGACCCACAGCAGCGCCCGGCCAGGTATTGACAACGGAAGCAGTGGAAGCGTATGAGGAGAAGAATGACACAGCGGTGGCGCACATTGTCCTGAACGTAACGAGCGGCCAACTGTGTCATTTTGCTAAAGAACATCATGCAACCTAGATGTGGGCTGCGCTTCGCAACGAGTACAAAAGGCCCAGCAATAACAACTTCTTCCTCACCAGACATCTATTTGAACAGAAGTACACATCTGGCACCATGCAGGCACACATAGATGTGCTGCTGGAAATCAAGGCCAAGCTGGACGCAGCTGGTGAAGATGTTCCAGATCGTTTCATCGTGTCGGCTCTGATGGCTAGCTTGCCACGTCCTAAGTATACACCACTGGTCATGACGCTCGAGGGAATGGACAAGTCTGCTCTAACCATCAAATTTGTGACCAACCGCCTCCTGGACACGGCGCAGTGGGAGGAAGAGTCTCTCGCCAAACGTGACGGCAAGGTGGCCATGGTGGCCAGCTCGGCCGGCAGTTCGGGCGGAGGGTCCCACGTCAGTGGAGGAGGCCAGGGTGGTTACCAAAGTAACAAAGGTGGCAACAATGGCAGTAGCGGTGGTGGTGGCAACCATGGGTCAAAGAAGAGCAGTGGCAATGGTCCTTCCAAGAGGAAAAACATCATCTGCCACTTCTGTGACAAGGCTGGCCACATCAAAGCAGACTGCAT
>JAQGBY010007154.1:0-12121 GCA_034698785.1 Mycogona germanica | reverse complement strand
CGCTTGATTTAACCGCTCAAAACCCCCCCAGGAGGCGACCTGGTAATTTTGCCTAGCCCAGGCTTAGTAAAAGCTACTCTTTAGCGTGTACCTTAAATCGTACAGGTACGAGTCCCACTGTTTTATTTCCATTCCGAAGGAAGGTGTGCGCAAGAATTTCTGTCATCCGAAAAATTCCGAGGGTCTTGGTCGGGATTTGAACCCGCGATCACGGGAAGAACAGCTCGACGTACACGCGACACACATTACGCCACACGAGACCACCCCTAACTACACGTTGAAGATATAGCTTGAATGCAGAAATATTTTGAAATTAAAAGAGACACGAAGCACGATATGGAAATTAAGCGTTGTTCAACTCAACTGATTGTGCCATTTAGTGGAAATCAGGCTTATGGGGGGAGGGGGCTAAAAGTGTGTACACATGAGTAATACCTTTTATTTTTCTTGGTGGCGTTATCCTTAAAGCCAGCGTAACATCTGCAAGCATATCAAGAGCTAAATTTGTGATTGGACCTTTTGCCGACAAAAATAGGGCAGGTGATGAGCTGTCGAGGGGATTTTGTTTGGGGTAAAGAGCAGTAAAGTTGGTTTGTCGGTCAAAATAAACATTAGGATACTATGAGACGGGTGCAGAGAAATTTTTTAACATCAAATTGCTAAATATTTAATCTTAATTGCAAGAATAATAAATTCAATATTCGAACCAAAAGCATTTCCTGTTTATTCTTAATTTTTATCTAATATTGAATAGCAAGCGCAAAAAGCCACTAAAAGGTGTACAGAAGCGCCTTTAGTGCAGATAGATACATTAGTATTTTGAGGTCATAAATGTTGACTTGAATAAAAGTCTGTCTGAAATCGAACTAACCAGATTTAAATTGAGTGAAACACCTTTTTCTTACGACATTTGTAAAGGAGTTCCACCAGCGTGATCAACCTACCTCTCCCCCACATATTTGTTTTCCATAAAAACATCATAGCTGCACTTCTTTACTGAGCACTATTTTTTTTAAATGCACTGTAGGTATTTAGAATTGAATTGTAGTGAATTGAATTGAATTGTTGAATTGTAGGTACTTTAATATCACAACAAGAGTTCCTGTTTCCCTCTTGGTGCTTAGGCACTATGAGGGGCACATTTTTACCAGTACCCCGGGATCGAATGATCGAGAGCCCGCGCAGGGAATCGAACCCGGGACCGCCGAACCACAGTCAGTCTCTAAATCAACTTAAATTTTGAAATGCCCTATGTAATATGTCTCATATTGCAGCGGCCCTTGTAGCTCTGAGATTTAAAAACAATATGGTGATTAACACTTCAATTAATTTAATTAATGAAATTATTTGAATCAGCCCTCGAAGACATGGATCCGGCCTGGTGATTCAAGAGATGGGGAAATCAAAACCATGTTTGAGCCTGATGGCCAACATGTGGGTGGAACTTGGTTGAAGTGGTCAGAATTGGCATGGCAACCAAAAGTGTGCTCGATCCTGCTGATTCCAAGAAAGGAAGAATAAGTTACCCCACAAGAATAAGAAAGATCCCAGGAACTAAAGAAAAATTGATTGAGCTAATTTGTGTTTGAAATTCTCAAATCTAGAAAAGCCACCAAGAAGATTGGCTGAAGCTCAAAGGCCTTGGGCGATTGGAAGCCATTCGAAATCCGATAGTCACACTAGCTTCATGGTTTCAATAATATCGATAGTATTGCAAATATCAAGGCGATAGTTTAAAACTATCAGCAGAAATTCGAAAATTTAAATTTCGAAACATCACAAACATGTTCAGCTTGCTTAATCGAATCCATAAGTGTTTCATATTTTTGTTAAGTGTTTTTTAAGTGCAATGCATTGAATTTATTTGAATATTTTGAAATTCATTATTTTTATTGAAAGTGTCATCAATCGCAATTGATCGATGCATTTCTATGTCTGTTTAGATTCTGAAGTTTGAAACTCATGTTTTAATATTTTCCGTGCCTTGGATTGCTTGGATGCTGAGCCGGCCTCCCTGGGGCAAGGGTCACCGGCCTGGGGCAAGGGTCACTGTCACCGTCCCGGGCGTCATTGGAATTGCATTTCAAGACACTGCTTCACTGCCGGATGACTCATCCAGCTCGATCTGGCACTCACATCATTTTTACGATCACTTTCAGAGTAATCCAGCACAATTCGGGACATTTCAGCACTTGCTGGATGCTACTGTTTTCGGGAGTGAAGCCATGACGTTATATAGCATGTGACGTATCTACAACCCCAGTGTTCTTAACATATCGTATGATTCATATAGAACTTTTCAGAGTTTTAATTTTTTTTTGGAAAATACTTTCACTGCTTGGACGGGAACAGTCGAGCGAAGTGACAATTTCTCTAGTTATTTTAAGAAAAAAATGTTTCTGGCTCAATAATATTTTTTAATAAAGAAATATTTTATAATAAAGAAACAACATATATTTGTGGCTATCATATTTCATTATTAATTTAAGCCTATCATAAAATCAAAGAAATTAAAATTGACATGAAACATAAATTATCTTAAGAAAATTAGTTGATAAAAATATGGAAAGAATAACATTGGAAATTCCAATTTTAAAAGAACAGCATGCTTGCATACTGTTTGTTATGTCATTGAAAGGCGATCAGTCTTCTTTTAACGTATGCTCTTGGCGTCTTCCACGAAAATGAAATGCCAAACATTCCGTTTTCAGTATTTCTGTATCTCACAAGATACTTTGGGTACTTATTTTACAAAGTACAACGTCACAAAGTCAAATAACTTTAGGATTAAAGGTCTTTGAAATGGTGATGCTATTTTTCTCATTATCTCAAAAACGAAACAAATGAATAACTGGGATCATCTCATGAAGGCGATGGTGAGAAATTCAGCCATCACGTTAATAAGATGGTAATCTGTCTTGAGACGGTTTTATAAATTTGAGATACCACGTCACTTTATTGAGTAACTCATGCGTCACAGAAAGGTGACGGTACTTTTGACGGTGTTTACAAAACAAACCAGAACATATTCCTGAACTCAGCTGTCGTCGAGTACTCCGAGCTTACCTAGCCTGATGAGAGAATTTTATCCCTGGGCGTATCGCGTGCATGGTCAACTCACAAGGGGAAAGCACGTCTATTTCCCTAATTATTTCCAACGACTTTTTCATTCAGGAAAGACACACGGCTATATAATATAGCGCAGATGTCTGCATTGCTAAACGTGAAAAGAAATTAAGATTGCTCTGGGCAATATAATGTTGGCAATAAAATCATTAACAAAATTACCTTTCCTCCTACCTGCCACACTAGGCGACCCCCAATTC
Source organism: Mycogona germanica (assembly GCA_034698785.1). Classification (NCBI taxonomy): domain Eukaryota; kingdom Metazoa; phylum Arthropoda; class Diplopoda; order Chordeumatida; family Chordeumatidae; genus Mycogona; species Mycogona germanica. The sequence continues at coordinate 8,795 of JAQGBY010007154.1, read as the reverse complement.
TCACCATCTCCCGTAACACTTCCTACGCGAAGAAAATATGATTGCAGTGTCTGCGTATATGAGTTGCTGCAATGTAGGAAACAGGGATGGCTGGAGACAGGGTGCAAATGAAATGATAAAATAATCACATGAAGTAAGCTACCCCCTACCCTTTATGGCGTACGGGTCAGGCGAGCATTTTTCATTTACAATTTTTCATAAATATTGCATTCATTTTTGTAAAGAGTTTTTTATTTATTTATTTTTTATATCAACTGTAGTCAAACGCACTACAGGCGTTTTGTACCCCTCATGGTGGTGCTCAGGCACTATGCGAGGGGCACCTCCAGTAACCCAGGATCGAAACTTCCGAAAGCCCGCGCCGGGAATCGAACCGGGGAGCGCCGGGAATACCGACTGAGCTACAACGAGTCGTACAGTCAACACGAGAGAAATCCTGTCTCATCTGCAGTGAAACCTTTGAGAGGAGTGACAGTTGTGTCGAACGACTTGTGTGAAATTATACAGTAAGTAAGTAAATGGTGAATTCGGGACAGGCCGAATGAAGAAGACGAACCGAGTCTAAATCCCTCATGTATACAGTAAGTGTTTATGTAGTGTGCCGAAAGTGTAGTTTTTGAAAAGTAAATGGAAGAGCACGAAGCAAAATTGCGCGTTGCGCAAATATTTTTTAAATCTCTCGTTTAGACCTTAATAATTTATTCGTTGATAAACCGCAATTAATAATTTTATGTGTAAAATTTACCCAAACATCTTATTAACTAGAAGACATAAAGCTAGATATTATAGCAGCAATAATCCGAAAGTTACATGAATAATACGACGAAAGGAACGATATCTGTAAGAACCACGATGGCTGACCACGCTACACTTCGTCATTATCACCGAAAATTGCTGCTATTCTATCTAGCTTTATGTCTTCTATTTAAAAATATATCCGAATTAGCGTGCTTCTGCACTTTTTATTCATCTTATTAATTTTGGAAAATTAAATCTGCGCGAAACGCACATTTTTGTAAATCTTACCAAAATTGAACGACTTAACGAATATTAATTTAATGTTCTTGACGGTTAAAAAATTATTTTAAAATAACACAGAAACGCTAGCAGTAGTTCATGTCGACCCCCTCCGGGGTCGACAAAATGCTAGAAGCAGGGGGTTCAGTAAAAGAGCTTGGGGGTACGGTTGGGGGTACAGTCTCAGATTCGCCCTTCTACATAGAGTTATTGATATTTATAACTCATGACACTATTGGCATTCGGTCGAGAGCGCAATGATCTGATTTCGAATCCCCGTGAGGGTGGAATTCATTAAAAAATATATTTTGTACGACTCGTCGTAGCCCAGTTGGTTTAGCGACTGACTGAGGTTTCGGCGGTATATGCCTGCTGGAGAAAGCCCCGAAATAATTTTCTGCATCCAAAATGGCGGCTGGAAAGAAAATACAAAAAATTCATTTCTCAAATCTCCCGCCATTCTCGAATAGGTTCCACGCATAGAGATAATGGGCCTAGATGCAACGTGTATATAAACTCATGGGTGGATGGCGTTGTTTCGGCACGCGGGTGTTTACAGCGTGCCGAAACAACGCCATGAATTCCAACCATCTTATTTGCTGACAATGGCTGTACCCCGAGGCTTCAAGGGCGAATTAGGTGAAAGAACAATGTTCTGCTACTTGGGGCGCCACTTGTTCTGGTTCAGTAATTAGCCCTCTAGTGGCAGCGCCATCTACATAGGAAATGGTGAAACGTTAGCTTCCATTTTGGCGTTTTACAACAAAACGAACTTTTTGCGCTACTCTCGATGAAAAATACTATCATATTCTAGACCTTCTAATCTCTATGGTATGTCCGCACAGGACTGCTCATAAAAGCTGTAAGACTCTTTTTACTAACAGCGCTTTTGCAAATAGCCTCTAAGTCATCATTCTCGCGTTGCATCACATTTGGGAAAAGCGCCCAACTGAATTCACATTCAGGAGGTCTCGGTGGTGTAATGGTTAGCGTGTCGAGCTGTTATTCCTGTGATCGCGGGTTCGATTCCCGACCGAGACCTCTGGAATTTTTCGGGCGAGAGAAATTCCTACGCACGCCTTCCTTCGGAATGGAAGTAAAGCCGTGGGACCCGTGCCTGTACGATGTCAGAGTACCACCCGTCGTAGCGCAGTTAGTTTAGCGACGGACGGCGGTCCCGGGTTCGATTCTCTGCGTGGGCTCTCGATTATTCGATCCCGGGGTACTCCTGTTGTGATATGCACTTCAGTGAATTTATTTCCCGAATTTCAAAGCTATTCTATTTATAGTATCTCAATAATTAAGAAGGAGATGCTGTTTTAATTACCAACTAATTTGCGTTTTAAATTGATACGCTTAATTGAGGACTTAATTGGGGGTTCACAGGCTCAATTAACCTAATGGCATATAAAAATCTTTATTTCTTCTAGCACCATTACGCGTGACGATTTCACCGCAAAATAGACAACCTGCCCATTCCGCTCGCCCGAAAAATTCCGAAGGTGTCAGCCGGAATCGAAACCGCGGTACGAGCATTGAAGGTACGCACCCTAACCATTACGCTACTCGGCACCTTGTTTTAATTAATTATAACACTTCCAGTAAAACCTATTTTCTCTTAATTAAAAAAAACTTTCACATCCTGGCTTTAACCCCCTCTTGAGCCATTTGCTAAGGAAGACCCCCAGCGTGTTCTCACTAAAATCCCTCAGGATCAAGGTAATTTTGCCTAGCCCAGGCTAAGCATAGGCTACCTAGGTAGAGATCTTTAACGCGTACTTGGTCCTGATATCGTACAGACACGGGTGTGGGCCCACGGCTTTACTTCCATTCCGAAGGAAGGCGCGCTTTAGGAATTTCTCTCGATCACCCGAAACATTCCAGAGGTCTCGATCGGGAATCGAAACCGCGTCACGGGTACAGATGGCGAACATGCTCGCGATATATTTTTAGGATACACTTCCCTTGGTATTGATGCGTTTCCACTGTAAACTTAGCATTGCAACAAACAAAATCTGATACACATTTATTAAAATCTGCTCCCTAATGCTCCCTAAAAATTTCGAGGAAATCCAATTGCTGCAGAGTTCCAGGGAGACATCAGCCAAACAGGAACAAGCAACATTTAATACTTGTGCATATCTATCTAGCGGTCTATGCGCAATCAATACACAGGCGCGGGAGCGCCATCGACACTAATGTGCCATAAAATCACGACACATGATTGCCATTATTATACCTTGCTTGAAAGACGCGCTACTGCAGTTTGCCGGTCGCTCGTGACGTCTATGTTGTGGGGGGAGGGGAGGGAAATGGAGACAGCAACATAGGTATGCGAAATATCATTGTTGTCTCCCAAATATAAATTCACCCGATTTTAAAAGGCAATCGGGTGAAACAAGTCATCGACCTCTAGCCCAGCATGCGTGTGTCAAATGTACGAGCAGTTCACGTTAATCAAATTAAATCAAAATTGTGATGCTTTTTGTCATTTTCATTGCAGGAAAATTATTAATTTGATTCTTATTGCGTTATCCTCGATTTTTTTTTATACTAATAACGATATTTATTCATGAACAAATGTACACTTCGGCCAGAAGTTGGTTGCATCAGTTTGGATTGGAAGTTTAAAATCAGAAAAGTGATATGAAGACATTTTCGAAAACTTTCTTCATTACAATTATTGGTTGTGGTAAACATTTCAGTTTTTTTGAATTCTCCTTTAACAGAAACGCTGGTGTACCTCTCTAATCAATCAACATCGCAAGAACATTCGAAACCAATCGCGTTGGCACCAAGCCGTGACAACAGTAAATTGGTTTAGCGACTGACTGTGGTTTCGGCGGTCCCGGGTTCGATTCCCGGCGCGGGCTCTCGAAAGTTTCGATCCCGGGGTACTGGTCGTTCTCCTCGCACAGTGCCTAAGCACCATGAGGGGGACGTAACGCCTGTAGTGCGGTTGACTACAGTTGATTGGAAAAGGGAAAACAATAAAGTTTTATTTGATTACAAGAATACGAGTACATAGGATAGCGCACTCCACGTTCTCAAACTACAAATTTCCAATAACAATATTTTCTAACTATGGAAGTAATTCCGATTTCAGTTCGAGGGGGTGGGGGTCTCAGGAGTGAAGACGGTGTGACTTTCCACCAACCCCTCTTCCCCGGTCCCCCAAATCCGCCTACAGAGAAGACTTGTAGAAAATTGGAGTCCCCTAATTCGAGCGGATTGTCGGCGCCGAAGTCACCGCGCGGCCGTTTGAAGGTGAGCAATCGGCGGGGATAATCTTGTTGGCGGTGTCCCCGGGGATATTAAGACATATCATTGTTTAATAATTGAATATAACGACCGGGACGGTTTGATTTCTGCAGACCGGAGTCGTGCCGGCCGAGCGAGGTAGGCGTCAATGCTAATGAACAAATTGGCGCGGATAATTTGAATAAATTTCAACCGGGGGAATAGGCAGAGCCGAAATGAAAACTACATTTAGTCGACCGAGACTATTACCGCAGCAAATCTGACGGAATTGGCACCATTCGCCCGACTTATAAAATCCAATTACGTCGCTACGGGCGCCGACCCAATCTCGACTCGAGCGTGCAATTTTCATGCAACGACCTCGCCACTGTGTTTAGACGCGATAGTGCACAGATTCAATTGCCTACCGCGGTGCGCATCGTGCACTAAACCCCGTACTACATAGAACGTAGAAGGCGTGTGATATCGAGGCAAGGGACATTCGAAACAACACTTGGTAACGGTAGGGCAATTGCTGTTAGTTAGCCCCAATCCCTTTTATCTCTCGAGCGAACCGGGTAAACACGTATGCAATACCATGTACGGGATTTTCAGATATCGACACACGCGGCGGAAATTAAACGATATCGCGGCATGATCACGGTGATAAAATAATAAAACATTATTTTTTGCAAGTAAACAATTTACAATTCAGTCCAGGTTGCATTGAGAATTCAAGAATCAATACATTTGGTATTTAACGGAAATGTCTCAATATCAGTTAAGCCAGTTCTTAAGGCCAATTTCATGTACCTATGGAAGCAGAGCCTAATTTCACACCTGTTTATTGGATATTGCGAAAGTCTAACAGACGGAAATGAATTTAGCCATTTGTCTTATTTTGGTCCATTGCAGATATTTACACAAGACCCCCGTGGAGAAAATCCATACTGATGCTTTTGAGCGGGGCAACTTATTTGATACAAGTCTACAACCGTGCTCCTGGAAAACAAGCATTAGCGCCACACTTCGGCGGAAATGCAGATATGGGACCGCTTAAAAAATACGAACATAAATAATGCAATCCTTGCAACAGTATTTTCAGATACGATACAAAAATGATCCAAAAAAAATCAATTTGATCAACAATCACAGTGATCGATCAGCAAAAATATTAAATTTGATCAGCGTATTAAGTTGTGTCTCGCTTGTGTATTCAATTTGCTGCCAAATCAGAACCACATGTTCTTTTTTAAGTCGCTCTGGATGATTTTTGCATGAGGTAACTGTCCAACATATTTTGCGACAGTGGTTGGTTTCCAATGTTAGGGGTATCATTATTTTTAACAGCATACTTCTTGTGCTGCAGTATCGAAGATGTTTAATTAAGTTGGTGCAGATAATTTCGCAAACCAGCAATATTACATATTTTCAGAAAATAATGTCGATTCTGAATCATCCGATCTAGACATGCATGGGTAGTTTAACATTACGTACATAGGTCTGAGGAGTTTTGTTGCTCGGGTGTGAGCTTCGTGTGGTCGTCGTGCTGTGGCGCCTCACGACTAGTTCGCAGGTTAATTTTCTCGACAAACTGGATCGTTGATGGCAGGTGAGAAATGGCTGTTGGGCGCCCGAACTGGCACGGCGCTCATGGAACGATGGGTCTCGCTCTCTCATCCAGTATATATACATACTTTGTATATGGGGAAAAGGGATCTGCAACTTTCGTCGAGGCAGTTGTTACGAACGCGTTGTTTGGCGCCGGTTATTGGTTTCTAGCTGACGCGTAATGAAGTTTTGAATGCCTTCATAAGTAAGCAGGTTAACTCGGCTAATTTGACAGGATTTTACGCGCAACTATACGGTATATTTTCTCTCACCTCGTCTTAGCTCTTTGTATAAGTATATATATATATATACATTGGGATCAGTTACCTGGCGTTACTCCCCTAATGGTGGACGCCCACACGTAGTCAATGCAACATAATGGTCACAGCTATTGGAGGCCTCAGCAGCTGCACAAGACACAATTCGATTCAGCTTTGCCAATTCAACATGGTCAATAGCTCCTATTTATTCGCTCCTTCGATTATACTGAGATGGCGCTGCTATCGCGAAATATTAGGCGTCTGACATAGTTTTTATTTTGGGATAATAAATCTTGTGGGGAATAAATGGCGTTCTCGAAAAAACCTTTCGCTTATAATATAGAACCATATAGAAAGGTCAAATTATATACATAGCCCCACTTACAAAACATCTTTTTTTAAAAACCTGTATGACTGCACCGTGTCTATATTACAATTAATTAAATTTCAATGTTTGGTATCATGTCAGCCTCTGATAACTTACAAACAGCATGCAGATTGCAGATTCTTCCGCTAATTTGTTATTGGGCGCAAACTATTTGAGATATCGATTTTCAGTATTTTCTGATATTTCATTTGTTAACGTTCATTTGTTGCTCGGAAAATGGCATATTTTCTTGACAGAAATGTCACTGAACATTCGAGCGCCAATCACTTGACGTGGCAATCACATTGATGACAGCGACATTTACCTCACATGCAAAACAAGAGTTTTTAAACATTTGATAATCCTTTCGCTAATCATGACAGGAACAGCCGGGTTATTTCTCTCGTAACTTCGTGTGTTTCACTATCATATTTTTGCTCAATTCGTTCCAACAATCGCATTGATTTTGTCGAATACTGAAGCACATGTCCTGTCGCAGCTATCATAAAATAGCGACTCAACGAAACCCGACCTCTTGTCAGCACAAAAGCATTTGTGCGCAGAAAGGTAAAAGTCATAAAACCACCACAAATTTGAAAAGAAGTTATCGGAAGGCAACCACTACTTCTTTCTGGTCGTTTTGTCGCTGACGCATTGACATAGGGTCGGTTTTTACTGCACTCTTATTTTTGGACGCATTCCGAACATTTTCTAGAATTTCTTCTAAACTCTCACATAATGAAGAATCTAAGAATGTAGATTTGCCTCGAAAGACTACAAGCATGGCCTTAAAGTCTTCGAGAAAAAAATCATTGAACTTTAAAATGTCGAAGTTGTTAACCGGAAAATTGGTAACGAAATTTTTAATTTCTTCACATTTATTGTTGGGCTTTGACGAAAGTGTGGTTCAGATTTTTTCTTTGTATATTGTAGATGGTTTCTTTGTATATCTCTGAGTTTCGCCAGTTTGGAAGTCGTTGTTCCCCCAGTCGGGTTCTGGGTTTGGTAGGGTAATTACCCCACGTTTACTTTCTTACAATTTTTTTTTGTTTCCAATCAACTGTAGTCAACAACCGCAATACGCGTAGGCGTTACGTCCCCCTCATGGTGCTTATGCACTGTGCAAGGGGGAACGACCAGTACCCCGGGATCGAAATTTTTTCGAGAGCCCGCGCCGGGAATCGAACCCGGGACCGCCGAAACCACAGTCAGTCGCTAAACCAACTGGTCTACGACGAGTCTATAATTGAGTCAATTTCTTAAAAAAATTGTTTCAAAGGATTTTCATGAATCCAATGTCAAGAACCCCACGAATCGAAATTTCGGGAATGTAACGACCAGTTTTAAAGGAACAATCTGAAAGTTTTCAGAATATAATTACAATTTAGCTGAACAGCTACATCTATGATGTTGGGGAATAGCATGACTACAATTAGAAACTCGGCAACGAAGATAGTTTCAAAGTAAAATTTAGAACATCTCGAAGATAAATTAAGAAAATGAAAGTTTGCGAAACACAATTAGTTTAAATAAGATAAATTAAGAAAATGATAAATGTGTTTCGGAAACTTTCATTTTCTTAATTTATCTTCGAGAAGATGTTCTCAATTTTACGTTTAAACTATCTTCGTTGCTGAGTTTCTAATTGTAGTCCTGCAATTCGCCATCATCTTAGTTAATACTACCATAGACTTCCATTCGTTTTCTTTGAACTACATTTATGGTGCAAACACCTGAACCCAGTTACCCAACTACCGAGAACGAAATTATTAATTTTGAAATATCATACAACGGATCAGCGACTTACACACAAATAACTTTTTAAAAAAAATAACTGGAAATACACACATATTAGGATCACTACATTTTTCTACATCTGTTCAGCGATTAATTTCTATAATACTTAAATGACGTAGAGGCGATTGAATCGTTGCAGATTTTGACCGCAGAGCGGAGCGCACCATCAACTTCACAGCACATCCAGCCAACAGATCAGGGGATCGCAGTGGTCATCACGGCTCGCGCAAACCATCCACACAAAAAAAAGCCAACCTCCAGCTCCGTAGAGATGGCTTCTGTTTTGACAGGAGAGACACCGACGCCCTCAGAGTTGAGGTTAAAATGTTTCAAAGGATTCGGCAACGAGAACAATGGTCACCAATGATTTTGATGAAAGGCGCGCGGTCGTAAAACAAAAACTTTTTATGCATGCGTGCTCGCTCTCGGAAGGACATTATGCATGCTCAATGTTGGGGCAGCGGAACTCTCAGCGGTGTTAACCGAAATCGAGGGGAAATTGA